>OZ032119.1:8585118-8647618 GCA_964026355.1 Pseudorhiza aurosa
AATACAGGCCGCGTCACAAAAATCGTGCGTGAGATCTAGACGCGCCACAAAGGAACGCCCAACGATTAGACGCGCGGTCGTGTTTCGCGCGGTGCTTATTATGTGAGAATTGGATTCACGAAGGTTATAGCAGCGAAGGGGCTGCGATTCTCACATACGCAATAGCATCGAAATTTGGAGCATTTGATATGAGATTTAAAGAACAGTGTTAAATTGATCGCAGATAATTAACTGCCGCGCTGGCATTGCTGTGCGTTTGTAGTTTCGCTACGGAGAGCTTTTTATCTCCAACTTTGCATTCAAAAGCATCGTGTATGACTTTAAAAGGATTAAAGTTTGCTTTTATGCATGCAGCCAGGAAGTTAATCTAACCAGACTGAGAAGTCTTCGCATTTCAAAACGCCTTTTTAAAAGCCTGTTGTGACGTGTGGGTATTATCTGTATTGATTTTGTTTAACATCAATCGTTCCTTGCCTTCCCGCAACAAGCTGTTACTTTACCGCAGTGTGAAAGAGTTTACCGCAAAGAGAACTGTATTAGGAATTCTTTCAAAGACGTTTATTAAGTCCCACACTCGAAACAGCATCGAGCAGAATTTTGTTAGAAAGGTACCACTCTCATCATCATCACTGTTCAGTATAACCGGGATTAGTCCAGTTTAGTCACATTCTTCCATTCTTCTCTGTTTCTGGCAGCAGTCAGAATTTCTTGAAGTTCCATGTCCGGAAGATCACTGAGAATAAGGTTCTTGTAGGCCATCTTTCTCCCCTTTCCCTTGCAAAGGGAAATACCATCGTGAGACATGGTATAGGGAGGTAGAATGGCCAGTTCCTATTCTCATCACCTTGACCTCCAGCTTTATGCAAGGTGCCCATTTACTGCTGGGTAAACAGATTGGGCGTAAAGGAAACGCGTAAGAGGGAGCCTCGAGCCCGGACTGGTCGATAGAAGAGATGTGTCCAATAACAACCATGCTAACTGCTCATCGGTAGTTCACTTAACATTTCTACTACTACTACTACTACTACTACTGCTACTACTACTACTGCTACTAGTACTAGTACTAATAGTACTACTACTACTACTAATAGTACTGCTACTACTACTACTACTACTAGTAGTACTACTACTAGTACTAATACTACCACTACTACTACTGCTACCACTACTACTAATACTACTACTACTACTACTAGTACTACTACTACTACCATTACTACTACTGCTACCACTACTACTACTACTACTACTAATAATACTACTACTACTACTACTACTACTACTACTACTACTACCACTACTAATACTACTAATACTAATACTACTACTGCTACTACTACTACTGCTACCACTACTACTACTACTACTACTACTAATACTACTACTACTACTACTAAAACTACTACAACTACTACTACTTCTACTACTACTTCTACTTCTACTACCACTACTAATACTACTAATACTAATACTACTACTGCTACTACTACTACTACTATTGGTCAGCTCTGTTCCAGACCATTCTGGGGTCGGCCGTTCGGGTCCTTCTAGTCCACAGCACTCTAGCCTTTGCATCTTCTATAGTCAAACCTTTCTGATCCATGTCCTTCCTCACTCTGTCTCTCCATCGCATCTTTCGCATCTCCCGTCGTCCTCTCATCCGTGCCCCCTCTACCTCAGACTGTGCGACACAAAATTTCCCATTTCTTCTTCTTCATCGAGTCTTTCATTTGAATGTGCTTTGGGGGAAAGTGGCTGCAGAATCAGTTACGAGCCGACGAAAATGAGTTGAGATCACTTTTGGCGAAGAATATCCAGGGACACCAACATGGAGGTTTCTGCATTCTCCACATTTCCCACGCACTCATACTCATTTTCATTAGGATTTCGCCATTTTCCGTTGTGCAATCTATTTTGCATTAAGCAACGGTTTCCTGACACAAAAGACGAATTCTTAATTGACTGGGCAAATCTTTCGCTTAAATTACCAAAGTGACTTAGTACTTTATTTCGATCTAGCGTCTCCCAAAAATGATGTGACAAGAAGTCGAATTTTAATGAAGATATAATTTCAAGATTGCCCGACCATTAGTTTGGACAGACTTTGACAAGAGTAAAAAATGACGTAGATCGAGACGGTCAGACACTGAGCGTTAATAATCTTCAGGGAGATTTAGTGGCGATTTTCTAAGAAGATGAAGTAGGTAAACATACACCTTAACAATGTCCATCGTCTATTGTAGCTTGTAAGACGACGAGGATTAAAAGAGGATCCTTTTAATACTCATAAAGAAGTGAAGTCTTGTTGAGCTGATTACCGTCTCACGGTCGAATTTAAAGGCTTTTCAGGCTGTTACGTAGAGGTGATTAAATTCGATTGTGGTCATAGTAGTTCTCTATGTTACACAAGATTTGCTTTACAATGACCAACAGTGCTTGAGCAATGTAATATGTTCCTGGTACGGCTATTCTTACCATGTTTAGTCCGGTTTCATCTAATCGAAACATACACAAGGAACAGACGCAACTTCCATGCACGTCAAGAAACCGGGAACAGAGTGGTTTTCTGAATTGCTAATGACATCTGTACCGAATTGCTAATAACATTTGTACTAACACAAAGCTGAATTGCTCCATCGATAGAAATAACGATAAAAATTCTTCATACCTCATCGTTTCTTCTAATGTCTTAAATAATTCAAATACAATTCTGATTAAAAGGTATTTTATATTTCACTGCTCTCTACAGGTAGCAACATTCGAAATAAGTTTGAAGCAAGGAAGTGAATATATATTATTTGCAAGGAAGTTCTAGGTTAGATCATTACATATTTTGGGAACAGAAGATGTCATAAGTGGTACAGATGACGATGAAGGAGATTTTTTAGGCTTTCGGCGATGCCAAAAAGGAACAGTATTCCTCTTTATTTTTAATTCTTTTCGATAAACTCATAATAAAGATTGAAATACAAATACAAATATATCTAATGACAGGTAATTTGTACTCGGCTGGTCTAGTTACACGTGCTTCTAATATAAAGAGTGCCGCAGAGAAGGGTATATGATTTTTACGGAAAGAGAAAAAGAACGGAGGAAAATTGTGAGTAAAAAATTCCGGGTTATAGAAGGTCCTGGCAAGTCCAAGGCTTTTAAAGCATGCTGAAAATGATCATTTTGGTAACTTAGGTATATTGGTAATATTCCTTTGCTTGATAGCTACATCGCTACACGTCTGAATGGATGAATCGCAGGACTCTCTCAACATTCCAAGAGAACCCATGGTCAAGTTAACAAATTTAACAAGGTGATATTTGGATGATAGATCAGTCAGAAGGTAGTGCATGAGGTGGTTTCCAATTCCATTTCTCGCTTGTGGCGATTGTGATACATGCAGGACTCGAACTCACAAACCCTATGTTATGAGTCAGCACGCTTAACCGCTACACCACGGCGCCACTTACCACTAAAGCTTGCAATAGTAAGAAAGATGCAGACCCAATAAGGTTGGCTCTTCAGTGCTAAAGCTGCACTTCCTGAATGAAATTTTGTTTTGGATTTTTGCAGGGAAAGGAATGTCTGCAAAAGCTGTTCAACTTGATGAAATAAGAATATGCTTATTTCCTTCAGCACTATCGTACCAGGTCATGCAAGTTTAACATCTCGAGAGAGGAACAATAATCTAACATATCATATGCTTCACTCTTGGCTTTACCCCAGGGACCTATTCACTGCTTTATAGACTGACGACACGTTTTTCGATTGTATAATGACAAGACGATACTATCGAAAAGATTATCAGTTCAACCATTCTGCTGCCAGTTTCTTTGAGTGGCACGCTGTGTTTCTTGGACACGTGGGTGCACTATTCACGTGCCGTCTTCCTGAGTCACATCCTCATCAATTGCCATATTCTCAGCCTCCTACGATGATTCTTAAGTGATACTTTTCGAGGTCAGGCTAATCAGGTGGTTGGAATTCGTTCACGGAGCAGAAGAGTTCGGAGAAAAGAATCATGCAGTGCTCAATATGTGTTCTTGGCGTGTTTCTGGTGCATAGTCTAAACCCGGCTAAAGCATTCGCACTTGAGTATTAGATCCAATATAGAAAGAAAAATTACACATTATTGAAATTCTTAGACATCCTTCTTTCATTTGGCATGCAAAAAGCTATTCGTCTGACGAACCTCGTAGAATTTTTTACACTCTAATTTGCAATCATTATAACCCATAGCAATGTAGTTTTCAGTTCTCCTTTTGACCATGTGATCACTTAGCAGTTCTTTGTTGACTGTGAATGATGATGTTATGTTGTTTATGCATGTATAGGGCACTGAGTTTTCACGTGAGCTCTCCTCCCCCATGGCATGCTTAATGCCCTGTGCCTCCGTTCAGGTAGAAACAGCTGAAAAGTAGGCATGCTTGCTTTTGTTCATATCCGTCATCTTGATACACGTAGTCTGGGTAAAAATATATGAAGTCTAGTACAATAAACTTCATCTGATCTCTCTCTCCTCTTAGCCTCTCGCTTTCTTCTTCCTTCCTTTGTTGGGCTTCGTGTAGGCCACCACGGCATTTCCTCAATATTACCCACTAAAGAGAAATAATATAGTAACAGAAAAAGTAGAAGAAACAAGGTGGAACAATAGCCCCAACAAGCTTTAGGGAGCAACTTGTTAGAGATGTGCTATTCGGGCACAAGCCATTATGAGATGGGGTAGCAAGTTCCTTCCTGACTGCAGTTTGCAGCCAGGTTTGCTCAAGATACCCTTTGACTACAGGGTGGAAAGGGGGCGAAGAGAAGCTTGCAGGAGTTTGCCTCGGGCCTAAGACCTTCCCCGCTGTACAAATATGCTCTAGCCAGCATGGCAACTGCCCCTCTTTGCGTACGGTCCCAATCTTGCAACCTCGGTTGATAATATCAGACTGGCTCGGGTGTTAAGGTTTTTGTTCCGGATTTCGATTCTACGCATGAGCTGACGACTGCCAGGGAAGCAATAGCAGCATAGTAACACCTGGTTTGAGCAGCACAGCTTGCTTCGGTACATATAGCTCAAGATCTGAATGAAGAGTTGATGGTAATTCCATAAAGCTGACACGATACACTGTTTTTCTTCATGTCTGAATGATTCAACAACGCGATCGAATATAAACTACGCGTCGTATTTCATTTAATGATTGTACGCATTTTCGTACGAAGCAACGTGTGATCTGTTTTCCGTTCAATTTCAGGCAAGAAGCCGCTATGTGTAGGATGTATCCCAATAAGACGCTGTTTGTCATATTGGCTACACTTCCTTGGTTGATATGCTGCCAAACAGCGCCAACAAATGGCTTGAGAAGATTTTATTTGAAAACGCCGGCCTCCGTGATGGAGCAGACAAATTTTACTGCCTTGTACCATATGATGAGAAAAGGACAGAGCTGGCCTGACCCGCAAGAGAAAGATCTTAAGGAATCGATGCTGAATAGTATGCTGGGTAGTTTTGCGAGAGACTTCCTTTCAACGGCATTGCCACAAGATTTGACGAACCCTGCGCGCGGCAACCAAGTAACTGAGGAGGAACTATTAAAGACAATGCCAGACTCGCTGAAATCGATTAAGTTCAATGTTCCTCTGAAGAGAAAGCGACATGCCAGGTCGAAGACGCAGTCCTTGTTTCGCTTGTGGCTGTGGAGCATATCGTACTGTCCTGTGCAGTACCAATGGATCGACATGGGAATATACGTATGGCCGAGGTATATGAAAGTGGGGTACTGCCCCAGTAGACCATGCTCCTTCCCAGCGGGGATGACATGCCAGCCGTCGCGAAAAGACGTCCGGGTGAAAGTTCTGCTTTGGTTCTGTTCCCGGACGCTGCGTTGCACGTGGAAAGTGTACAATGAGAATATAACATCGGAATGCAGCTGCCTTTGCAAAGTGTAATATATAACTTGGCCGCGCTTTGAAGTAGCACTACCAAAACGAGACTAGGCCTCGTGATGAGCCAGCAACTTCTTGGGTTCGTAACAAAGCTATTGCTATACTTTTGCAGACAAAAATTGGCTCTATCAAGGTAGGTCCAGATGAAATCATTTGGCATTTATAATGCTCTATTTCTCTGATACCTATCTCATGCAGTAGCATACACTTCCTATGCTGTATCAATATGTGGTAATTATGTTAATATATTATAACAAATGAACACATATTTAGAGCGTAAAGCAGTATCAAAACATTGAAGCATCATCACGGTCGCATTTACCCACGGCCCCGGTAAAGTTCCTAATTCTGTTATAGCTTACTTTTCAGGAGAGAATAGGCGTGTTTTAACAAACTTTAACTAATTTATGATTGGTTTGGTTCTAGCCACAAAATTTTCTTGCAAGATGATGACTTGAGTGAAGCCTCAAGTTAACTCGCAAAAGCGAAATGCGGCTCTGAGTACAATTTTTAACTCAATAAAATTTTCAATGGTGTAGAGCCATTTATTTTAGCCGAAGAATGGTTTTACGCATTTACTACATGTAATTATCCGTACTAATTTGTGAATATCGAGGTGGAAGGCCAAGCCAACGTAAACGAGCGTGGATACAGCAAGCAATCTGAGTAAATCTAATCTACACGTGTACATGAAATGGCTACGCCTTAGGGGCCTGGGACCTTCTCCATTACACTACATTTCGTCTTCTTCCAATGTCTTGGAATCTTCATTCCGTTGACGAAATTAGAGCGGTCTTCTGTTTCCATTTTGCTAAATCTGCCAGGCCTTCGACCGTGGACAACGGCATCGCTTTTTTCATCCAATCCAACATCTTCACCCGTGGTCTTCCTCTCGCACACTTTGCTCCAAATCAGCCCCAAGGATCTGCCTCTTCATTCCGTTTTCTTCCCTCAGCAAACGATTGCTGCACAGGCATACGTTTGTTACATAGTCTGTAATTAAATGCTCAAATATATTTTTAGTGAACAGCTTGCTCGTATTCAGATAACTTTGAAGCCAGGGCAGATGACTTTGCAATAGCCAAGATATGACGTCGATATTTTTCCAATTCAGATTTCACGTATTCAAAACGCACGAAAAAGGAAATTAACAGCTTTGTCTGCTAAGGACGGAAAGAACACTCGTAGGTGACAGGATAGCTCAGTCTTAAGATGACCGTTACGAATTAATAATATGGTTAGTGGTTCGAGTTTCCCCTCAGCTAAACGTTTACTTACAGTGAGGAGAATCGCCAGCTCTCTGTAATTCCAGGCGTAGGAATCGCGAGATGTTGTCACATTGAGAGAAAGGACCTGGAAACTGCTCGACAAGCAAAACACTTCTGAGTGTCCAAATGTCTACCTTCGACATCTTGGTAGAATCATATGAAAAAAAGTCGCATCCCTGGTATCGAGAGAAATCCCAACGGATCCTTGCAAACAAGGTCCTTTTCATATCATTCATCTTCTCTTCCCGTTACTCCTTACAACGAGTTCACTGTTCTCGGTACACATAGTGATGCAGAAACGTTGCTGTGTTTGTGGGAAAAGCAAAGAATTCATCGCATTTTGCAAAATTGTATATTATCTTCGTATTAGGGGCCATAACATTCTTCCAGTTTCGAAGTGAAATGTATTTTAAATCTGACCTATAAAACACGAAACTTGTAAACCAAGCGTAACACAGGTTTAAATGTATAGAGCAATATGTTTGTCTATTTTGCTGAGAAAGCTCCAAATTTGTAGTTGTACCAAATCAATCGTTGCTTTTCACCAATGTAAATTATTGCGTTTGTCTTTGAATAATAAAAAGCTTTTCAAATGTCACCAGATAAAATAATATTTACTGTTTACTTGCGTTGCTTATTCGAGTGTTATTTCTTCCGAATTTGAAGTCAAGGGGGCTGGAAAGCTTGAAAAGGCCTTTTTCTAGACTACAGTATCATACAAAATGGGTTTTCTCTATAATCTGCAGCCCCCTGAATTCAGGGCCAATGGTACTGAGGTGCACTCGCGGCTCACACACTGTTCTAAAGACACCTTTTTTACGTATGATTATAGGTAAAATTTTGCTTGCCCATCTTCGGCTATGTTTCTTAGCTGGGTTAGTCAACTTAAGTTCGTTTGCTCCCAGCTTTCGAGGTGTTGTCTTATGTTTTTTGCTATAATTCCTGACAGCGTTTGCCTCGCCGAGAACTCGCGTATCTCCATATAAATTTCTAGCACTAGAAATTATAAGTTCCTCCTCGCCATTTTCTAACCAGCGCAATGTACACCGAATGCAAGCACAGTGAATGCCAAGTTGGAGGTTACCATATAGTATAGTAGCACTGTGTGTTTAACTCCCATTATTTCCCAATAGTGCTGAGTGCTAAGTAGAAAGTAACGAGTATCATTTCTCGAGTCTTTGCTGTAATCTGACAGGAGAAGCAAACACAATCTGCAACATACTAAGCGAGCGTTCTACTGCTGGACCATGGTTAGATTTGTATACATTAGAACTAGAAAGTCCTTCCCCCTAAATTAGCATTTGCCTCTCGTTTAATGATAAGTGGCTGTGAAGAAGAACCATGTCGATCGGGGGTCTCAAACTCGCGGCTCGCAGGATGACAATTTTTGGCCCGCGTCTGAGAATGAAATTAAGACATTTGAGAGCAGTGGGATGTTTTTATAAGAGCTTTTCTTGCGGAAAACCTGATGCGGCCCAGCCTCAGACTCTGCCTCCAGCGGCCCCAGGTAAATTGAGTTTGAGATGCCTGATGTGGATCCATTTTTCTCATTGAATCAAATCGAGTCAAATCAAATCATAGTTCAACTCAACGACCATCCCAATATCAGAGAAAGCCAAATGCCTACATATCATTCTTTGAAAGATGAGAACAAACAGGTTAGCAGTTGAACTTTTCCACAGCTAAGTTAGTATCTTCTTCCTTCATTTTCAAATCTAACCACGAATACAAATCGGCGAAAGGAAGCATTTTCGCTCGGTAGTTCCTCAAGCAACATGGCATGCAAATCTCGATCTGAAGACGAAGTCGTACACAAAAGAGTCATATCGAATATGATGGCAGATACAACTGACATGTGTGGATTATAATATATTACATTGCTACATTTTATTTAATATATGAACTTGATGAAGAAATAAAATAGGTTATGATTACGAAAAATACGATTCGCTTTACGGTTGATAACTGTGCAGTGCCATTGGTTAATACAGCCTAGACTACAATGAACGCCAAAAAATGGGCAGACTGAACGAGCGACTGGTCCAAACAAAGGTGAGCCTACATGCGCCGTCAAAGTCAGATTATCTTAATTGCTTGACTATAAATCCTTTTCTGGTGAGAATTCAGGCCTTTTACTAGAACTATGCTAATACCCTTGGATGTTCAATTCTGTAGGCCTAAAACCATTCTAGAAATTGTTTTGAAGAAAAGATGGTGTCACAATTGCATGAATTTAAACATGTTTGTTTGTCTTCCATTTTAATCGTGATATTGAGAACCGTCCTACTCCGAGACATCATGAATATGTTTTTCGTTTCAGCAATGTGAACAAGTAATCTAGGAGCACTTCAAATTTGACGTAGGGGGATATGTATCGGTCCAGGGAAGCAACCGTCTAGGGATTCTTTTAGCTGCAAAATTTCTCAGGATCGCAAAATCCACTTTCGAATGCTAGGTAGAAAGTATGTAAATACCAAGCCTGTATCTCTTAGGTAAAGCTGTTTTTTGTATCACGGAATCCGATTCGGCCCAAAAAGAAATTCGAAAGTTTTCTCACAGAAGTTACAACCTTGATCTAGGTGTTTTGCGACAATTTTTGGGGTGGCAAAAGTAACAGAGCTAAGAGGGGCATATGGGAGGTAGCTTAACTCAGCATTGCCATGAAAATGACAGCGAACCAGGGCAAGGCATAGAGCAGGCTGCCCTTTCTGCTCTGACAAAAAATAGGATTCCTGATTATACAGTTACGACGTGCCGCCCAATGTCTGAATCGAAAATGTGGAAAAAGCGACAATTTTGCCAATAAATAAGAATCTTATTAAGACTTAAAAGAGGTGAAAAACAACAAATTTTTTGCGACTCTGCAAACGAATTAAGGCAAACGAATAGACAATCTCAACGAGCTTAATTACACTACTGGTAGCAGTTGGCATGGTGTTTCCGGCACATGGCTACTGTGCGGACGGTCACGGGGGCGAGGTGCACTAGTGCATGTTTCTCTCCGTCCTCTATCTGTCCAGCTAGCAGTAGACTATGTTGACTGGCAAAAATTTTGGGGTTAAGTGTGGCGAGGAAAGAAACTGATCCTTCTCCGCGTGATACCTTGGGTCAACGCGGTACCTCTCAAATAAGGTGTTGTCTGACTCTCGGATAGAGAATTCAATTTAATTTTCACCATTAATTATGCTCAGTCTGTGCTAATAGATACATTTTTTTCTCTACTAGTAGGTTGTTTTGACAGTTGATATAGAAATCGCATTTAGCGGGGTTGGGGAACTCGTCAGTGGGGCATATCTTCCGACTCCTAAAGTCAGGAAATTATTCATATAATCCTTCAAGCTGGATTTCGCTAATCAGAAATAGCACGTTTACTTCATGTGCTTGCTCGCATGAGGGACGATGTATGGATTTTAGCGTAGAAAGTTGCCTGACTTCAGGGGGTAGGTGGATTGCTTTACGATGAGCATAAAGTTCATTGTTATAGAGTCTGCACTGTTACTCATTTGGTGCTGTTTTTGTGACAGCCAACCGAACTTGATGTTCTCTAGATCATTGGTAAACTCACAAGTACATAAATATGGTAGGAAAAATAAGCCTGCGTTGGCTAAAATACTACTCGTGTTGAAGTCTGATATCGCAAGATTATTTCTTATAATAATTTCTTACTAATTCAAGTTCATATATTTATTTGCTTATATATATTTATATATATATGTATTCTCAACTCTATAGTACAATTCCATTTATATTAAAGCTTCGCCACTTCCTGGTGTGAATTCGCCCGATTTTAGATTACCCATTGCATAAATAATGAAGGAACCAGAAAGCATTCTTGAGGCAATACAGTAATCCGCTGTGGACTTACACGATACCTTGTTGCTTGAGGCGTCCCTTGAGACTGGCGTTGCTCAGCAAACGTAAGAGCTCTTGTTACTTGGAGTAGCTCTTCTGTCCCGAAATGGACACAAGTTAGCACGTAAGATTGCAGACAGTCCTCGACGGCTCAGCGACTCTTGCAAGAGCACTGACACGACTCGTTGACTATTACCGGGAAGCGGTGCCAGTTGCACATGATGCCAGGACGGCAAAACCAAATCAGTAGCGATAGAGTCCTTCTGCCTCTTGGTTGACACTTCATTCCGCTAGGGAAGGAGCACGGCTTCTCTATGCACTTGCCATCCCTGATGTACCGTGGAAACACCTTCAGTCCACGGTCTGCCCAGGTGTAGTTTATGGGACAGCGTGATAGCTCCCACAGCCATTGCCGGAGCTTGCTGCTTGCACGGTACCCTAGCACTCTCGACCTCTTCCTTTCTCCCCGCTTCACCTCAAACTGCAGCTGGCGTATGCGTCGTGGCATTTTGGAAATTGCGGCATTTCTTCTTTCAATGGAAGCCGTGCGCATGGAAATGCCAATGCCGTTCTTCCGACGACTGCTCTTCGGTGGGTCAACTGACATGTAGAACGAATCGAAATCGTTGCCAAGCATCGCCAAAAGTTCCGTCTTATTCAAATTTTTATCATCTGGTTCGACCCAGTTCTTTGTCAATTCAGATAGCTTGTCTATATTTGCTAACGTCGGTGAGGACTGAAGCATGTCTAGAATTGGTACAGGGGACCTGCTCTGATGCGAGAATAATGGGCGGCAATCGACGCCGAATATCTCCAGCCAAACGGAGATGACCAAGATGGATTTCCATGGCACAGTTCTCATGGACGTCTTCATCTTTGCTTCTTGAAATCCTGCAAAAACGAATGATATTCTTCAGTCATCTATTCATGAAAGGAATTCTCGATTAACTGTCACGGTACTTTCTTCGAACGACCCGCACAATAAAAGCGCTTGGGAAAATGTGCTCTGAACAAGATTAGAAGTATGCATTGAACTCTAAAGTTAAAATGCATACTTGCAGCTGGCGCCTTCCCACCATATGTTTTCGCATACTTTCTACACACATACATTGCAATGCTAGCATTGTTGACTACAAAAGTCCACTAGTTTCGCTACCAAAAACATAGAGACAGAATTCGCAATTGTTATATTCTTCCTGTTGTCAAGATAACAAGTCGCCATCCCTTCGTCTAGAGAAACAAAGAATTCGAGAGAAAAACAAAGAATTCAAGCCCGTACTGGATCTAGTTTGTCACTGGCTCTCAATATTAGATGATTGAATACTGTCTCGCCTTGAAAGCTGTCTTCCAACAGTTCATTTCAAGATTACGTCAATAGCTACATATGCAGCTTACCAAATACGTTCAACATTAAAGCCTATTCAATAGAGTAAAGAATCGTCAAATAGCATTCTCGAAATGTAATGAGAGCCACCAATGTTTGCCTTGCTCATGAACAACTATCCTGCTCCGGTTTCCGCCGTCAAACTAGCTGTTCTTTATCAATTCAGTTCCAAAATCCTCTATTCGCATAGTCATATCTTATGGTTTATCCCTTTTATCTTTCGCCTACAACCTGATTTTGCTTTTGTAGTTCATCAAACAAGTGAACGCCTCTTAAGGCCAATGCAAGCCACGGAGACAATCAGTTTGAATGCCAACTTAAAGTTGTATGCATCATGGAAAGGGGGATGAAAGAGCCACCATCATTTTACATAACGCCTCCGGCAATATGGTATGCTTGGCCATATCTACGTTACGTTATTGCACGGAATGCGGAAAATTGTGCTTTCATAAGTTGAAATAATTCAAATGTGTTCGGTTTTTGGGTGCTGAGGAGTTGAACTCATCGAGCAAAGTCCTCGTCCATCCTCTAGATGGGACCTCGTGATTTCTATATTACAGATAGCAAGCAGCTCTCCTCGCTTTAAGTGAAAAGATTAGCTGATTGTTCGTTCATGGGTATTGCGTTGGCAGTCCTGTGAATTCACGACTTGTAAAAGGTACCAGGGAATATCTTATATATCTGTAGAGCAATGCACGACAAAAAGTACCAGAAATATATTGCATCGATCCAGGTGGCAATTATAATCAACCCATGCCCCGTTAAAGGAGCTCACCCTGTTTGAAACCTTACGTCACTAACCTATTCTGAATTGCGTTAGCACCAGTGTTGATATCTGTGTGTTACGTTGGACCATCTTACAAGCAACCACTCAAGTAACTCAGACTTCAAATCGTAATACGAGAGCAGTCTATTGATTTGTTGAAAGTCATTCATCAAATAATGCTAATCATAAGAATAACCTCACACAAGAATTGTACTGTTTTCATTATCTTTGTTACAAAGTGCTTAAGAGTTGTGCTATTGATGAAAGAGACGAGATCAGCTCCGTACGTAGCTGGCTTTGCAGAATTTAAGAAGAGCTTTGCCTCGTTGACAGAAGTTTGTTAATCATTTCATGAATTCTTCTGAAGCAGCTAGCGTCAAAAGCCTTCGCCTCTGTTTATTTACACGATACAGAGCAATTTTCCCGAAAGATTCGGTAGACTACCCCAAAAGACATTCATTGTACTCAGCTATGTCTGGCCTGTCAAATCTATTCATACTTAGGCTATGTCCTAAGAAACGCTGGTCACGCAAAGTTGACACTGAAGGGCAGGGAGATTGTGAGAGGAACTAGGGGAAAAAATCAGCACGGGTGTTTCAAAGGGGTTACAAGGCTAGTGGTCTACGTCCAGCCTAGCCTTTCAGGTCAAAGGCCATTTCCTCGTCGTTTTGGTGAGTGATGCTCTGACAGGGGGATTGAATCCCAACCTGCCGCATAGTCAAGCACTCTACCATTAGGCCATGGGTGTGGTACGTTCAGCTATTAAGCACTGCAGCAGAAATGTCACAAATCGATTGCAGGTGTGAAGCTACAACATTTAACTGATACCATGCTGCATTGAAGCTCTACGAAATTACATAGGGTATCTTCAAGCTTATTGCAATGGGGTTCCACTGTGCTTCTCGCTCGACGAGTGTTACCCGAGAAACTATAAACAGCTAACCAACAGCCATTTCAACGAAGTGAGATTACGTAACAGAACAGGGTGTAGAAAGCGCTCCGCTACGAATTGAATTACACCAATTAAGGCAGAAGCGGAATGATTATGAAGGTTATTGAGACAATCTCGTGCCAAGAAAGACAGATGGTTATCACAGAACTAGACGCACAAATAAACAAAAGTCATTTCGGAGGAATTCATCGTCCTGTAATTAAAGATAAATGCGAAAAATTTATTTGCAAATCTGACATTTATTGCAGCTTCCCCTCTACCTCAGCAGATGTTTCAATTTCTCCAAAGATGAATAGCTCACCAGATTCCCTCGACTTCTACGCTATCGTTCGGAAAGGTGGCTAGAAACCTGCACCGTTTGTTCAATGTGAAAATACGACCAGGGCTGACTTGTATCGGCATTAATAGCGAACAAGCGAACAAGCGAACAAGCGAACAAGTCTATTCTATACTCGTCTCCGCACGCTCAAAGAACTTTCCTTTGGTGCCAGGATAGCTCAATGTAGGGATTCGCGCCCATTGATCCAATGATCAGTGGTTCGAATCCACCCTCTGCTAAACTTTCACTAAGAGCGAGAAAAGTCGCTAGCTCTTGCAATTCATCAAGAATTAGGCCGAGGTTATAGGAGAAAAGAATTAGGCCGAGGTTATAGGAGAAAAGAATTAGGCCGAGTTCGCAAGAGTCTGCACAGGAGAAAAGAATTAGAGACATCTATATAAGAGCTACCTGGTGGTAATTACGGAGCAATTGAAATTCGATATTTCAGTATTGAAGCGTGCTTGCAATGGTAATCTCTAATGGACGACTAAATCGATGTTATTAATTGGGGTGTCCATCCAGCTTAGAGATTGGCTAAAAGAAAATCGAAAAAATGGCACTGATAATCCATGGCTTTGTATGGGATTATGATTGAAAAATCGTCTCTACTATTTCTTAGCCACGTCTTGATTTTAAAGCAGAGAAGATCCACCTCATTCATTGATTGTCTTGAGATGTCGAAGGAAAAGCCAGCGCAGAATTAAAGAGCATATTACATACCTCAAAAAATTTGCTTACAATCATAAAAAGACAGCCGCAAATCCGTGTTTATTTTCAGGACATCAATGCGACATTTCAGACCAAAAAGGCAACACAACTAGATATCTATCCGACAGACGTAAGCCTTTCCTCCGAGGACAATCACGCTAACCTTTCTTGCTCGGGCTGTCAAAGGTTTCCTGTCGTAGTCTACCCGTGGTTTCTGTTTTCTAGCCTTAAGGAACAGAGAGTGGAAAAACGAGGTGGCATATGTTAAAAGGTATTCCAAACAACTGTGACAAATAAATGCATAATGAATTCTTGTCAGAGAGAGAGGGTCCAAAGTCTCGCATGAAGGATGCGGAAGATACGGAGGAGGGTGAAAGCAGGCGATTATCACAGCTATGTGTATACTATTATTTTTAACTATTTATGCAGGGTATTAGGTGCAGTAATGGAAATAGATAACTAATTTAAAACTAGCCCTGTCGAAAAACTACTTAGATAATATACCTGCTTTCTTACACGTAAAAAATAAAAATTTATTTACGATCTATTTTGGTTGGAAGAGAAAAGACTAGCAGGAATAAAACTTTCAGTCTTTTTTGGTTTTTCAAAAGTATCTCGTGTCAGATTCTCTTAACATATTTTACTGTACTGCGTTGCATGCTCAATTTCGAGCGTAGCAGAAAGCAGAGACAGGCCTCTGAGTTTTTTCTAGGGAAGTGGAATTCACTGTACACTGAAACTTTACTTCGGTTTTTCCACCGAGACAAGGGCAAGTCCTTGAACCCCTAGCCATTTGCTAGCCCGACAGCTTTATTTGAAAGGCAAGCAATCAACCCCTTAGAGATCATTTCGATAGCAAGAACGGTAATTTAAGCACCAACCATCGACAGAATTGGTGATCTGCAACAAATAGAGGGAAAATATGCGTATTAATGGCAGCCAGTCGGCCTTATCTGGTGTCATGGCTAATGTATTCGTTAATGCTGCAGTGTTATGTCTCTCTTCAACAGTACCATGGCACCATGCTGATAACTAAAACCTTTTCAATTGAATAAAACCTTTAGCAGTATTCATTCATACCGTCAAAATACCCGAGTATTTAGCAACAATGTTACACTGCCGATGGCATCGAGACGATTAAAAGTCCATTGGTACTTGTTTATGCAATAGCCATGAATTCTCTGCGCTTCGTAGGCTATTAAAAATGAAAGTCCGTATAGTCAGTGTTATGCCTAATGTGCTCATCTTGAGGTCATTGTCAGTCTCTTACACACGATAAACGGCAAACCACGATGCATTCAAAAATGATCAGTGATAATTTTTACCTTCGCCTTTCTCTACAGCAAACGTTAGAAGTGGAGGCAAGCTTGAACACTGCACCGACACATAGCACACGGTATCATAACTATACCCAGGAACAACGCAAGGCTCTCTCGTCGTCTCGATACTACAAGCAGATGCTACAGTTGATCTTGCTGTAATTACAGCGAACAGTCGTTCAGTGTTCAGAAAGGATGGAGCCACGTTACGCCCCCAATCTTAATAGCACAATCAATAACATTCAGCCCATGCTAATTGACATGGCAACTGCCTCGGATGTCAATCAAAAAGCAGTCGTTGGCATGTAGAATTCTTCTGCCGTATGTTGCACAATCCTAGCGATTTCAATGGAACGCTAATGTCGGCAATTTAAGCATATTGGCAACGCGAGCTTGAGGATAGCTCGGTGGTTGAGACACTTGCTAACAGCCATTGTGGTTAGCGGTTCGAGACCCACCTCGTGCTCAAAGTGCCTCGATTAATAGGTGTAGGCATCACGGGTCGCAGCAACATCGAAATGCTGGACTGAAGTACTGATTGGCATCCTCTCAAGTATCTCGCGACCTCAGGTATCCACGCATTGCTACTATTATTATTATCAAAATCATTATCACAATTTTTGTTGTTGCTTTCATTATAATCTTATTGCCTATTCCTTAGTTAAGTTATCAATTACCGCTTTGCAGGATATCTATCTTATGCGCAGTTTTTGCCGCTGCCTTTTGTGTTCAAATCGCAACTTATCATTCTAAGAAATACATTTTCCATTATTACTATCATCATCATCATTACTATTGATTTCTCTAAAGTAGGCGTTTTTAAAATTGTAGCTAATTGACGATCTTATCTCATGGCCTATGCGTGCTACATAACATCTCTCTCCACCGTAACTTTACAAAAGTATGCTGATCAGTGGAGCCATAACCAAGAATTGTCCTGTCCTATTCATAATTTTTCGCAAGAGATGTTTGGAATACTTGGTGGTCTGGGCATAAGTGACGTAATAGCACCTCAAGTGGCGAAACCAGTCTCAACGCGGAAAGAGACGCGTGTTTTGCTGCTTGTAACCCTAGCTGATTGAGGGTGAGAGATCGAGAAACGAGCAAATAGGAAAACACAATGATGCGCGATGGACACTGGTAGCTTAAGTATGTTGCCACAAGGACTTGTTAAATTTTCTTATACTTAACAGTAATTTCAAGAGCTTTCGTTCGCAAACGAAAAACGACCACGTAGCAACGAGCTGCGATTCACAAATCTCCTGAGAAGTTGCGACGACCTATTGATTGACATGTTTAGCTAATTGGAAATCCAGGCTATACCCTGAAGCCAGTGGTACCAGTGCGACTTAAGGTCATGGTTTTGAAGACCAAGTCTGCCTAAACGGGCAAATGCCCTAATCAATTTGGCGTCTTCATCTAATGCGACCATTGAGTCCGAGATAGGTTCCTAAGAGTTAAAAAGGGAGCGACGAGGCTGGATAACTCATGCAAAACGAAACTTGTTTCTTCAGCAATGCCCTAATCAATTTGGCGTCTTCATCTAATGCGACCATTGAGTCCGAGATAGGTTCCTAAGAGTTAAAAAGAGAGCGACGAGGCTGGGTAACTCATGCAAAACGAAACTTGTTTCTTCAGCTGACAATACCTAGAATTCACACTGCTAGTACGATCAGATTCGAGCAAATTTGGGTCTAGTATAGGAAAGAGAGGAAGATCCCGTTTTATTTTGTTCAATAGTCAGCTAATTGCTGATGATTGATGCACATCTAACTTGGAGCTCAAAACTTCAGCTTTTTCCCTATGTTCTAACCACTTTGCTTTCTACCGCCGCACACTCTTGGGGATTTATCCCTTCTCTCTTTGACAAAGTCACACATTTATTTACATATTTCTTCCCGAATTTTCTGGTTTACAGACATAAAACTTCGTGTACAACACAATGTGAAACCTATAGCGACAGTATTAGGTACTTGACCAGCCCATCGATGATCAATCCCATACTAGGACGATACCTTTCCGCTGCAAAGAACAACTCCTTTCAATTCCTAGTGGAGGCATCAAGAACCTGCATGGTCACATCGAAAGATGGACAAGGGAAACTGCTAAGAAGTGCAGGTTATCAGTCTTCAACAATCTGTAATTGATGTCCACGTGGCAGCAGTTATGCTAAGCTAGTGTAGGTTAACTGTCTTGTATTATACAAGCTGATACTGTCGTGTTTCTGGCTTCTATTTTCCGTTTCCTTGTCGTTTCCTTGCCGTTCCCTTGTCGAATCGTTGTCGAATAGTTGTCGTATCGTTGTCGAATAGTTGTCGTATAATGGTCATGGGCTTTTGAAATCGTTGTCCAGTACTCGACGCATCGTGGTAATACGACTGCCGTGCCATTGCAGTTTCTTTACCCTGTTTTTGTCGGTGCTACATCGGGCTGATATTAAATTATTGAAATCCATTCAAGTTTCTGATTCAGGAAACTTGACTCGTGTCTATAAAGTGGCCTTTTCCTCCGTAACACAAGGGTTTGATAAGAGATATCGGGCCTGATTATGTAGCAAAAGACATAACCATGATGAATAGCATTAGAAAATGCGTGGGCTCGTGAAATTAAGCAAAATATCTATTGATACTTAAACACGTGTCACACGATATTGTATCAATGTTGACCTACATCATAAACTTTGACATGAAAGGTCAAAAGCTCGATGAAAAGAGACTTCCTATGAGTTTCGTAGCGCTTTTAAACCTACCTTAAATAGAATCTCCCAATAGATGAAAGTGAAAGCTATAATCACACTAACGAAGGAATTGAAATTCGATGGAAGCCATTCAATTTGAAATATCCGCATTGCTTCTAAGTGCACTAGTTTTGGCTGCTTCCAAAGTCAAGTTCATATTGAGACAGTGACTCAAGATGTTATACTTATACCAGAAATTGCGAATAAACAGGCTTTTTTATGTCGAATCTAGCATATCTTTGGACTCCTGCTTAAGATCCTTCAGAGAACCTAATATTCAAAATAAATTCGCTGGTATCAGGCCTTCGCGTTTTCGGAGCATCTATGCATCAAAAGTTTCAATCGAGAAATTCAAATTTACCGGGCAGTAAGACTTCTCTCTGCGTAATCCACAAGTGTATTGCTTCTAGCTTATAAAAATTCATCTTGAAGCTAAAGCTTTTTAGGATTTTCACGACTGATAGCTGCATTCTCTTAAAGGTTGCTTGCTTTCAACTTTCCAATGCGACCTTTGCGCACAAACGTGACGACTCATCAAAGACACAGTCTCATCTCACTATTTCAAAACTTTGTAATCTTACGAGTCCGCCTATTCTATCTTTGAAAGGAAAGGAAACTATAAAGTTTCTTATTTCGGAATCATGCCCGTCAGTCGGTCACTTGTATCATAACATTTTGGTACGATTTTTGCAACCACAATGCTGTGAAAATGCGAGTTTTTCTAGATGTCATCTCAGAAATGCGTCGCACAGCAGAATCTGTCATCAAAACTCCCGATGTTTCAAGGCCATAAACTAGTGGTACATAGCTTAAAAGTACCTAATGGATATTCAACTTCTGCCGTTGTACAACGGTCAGGTTAGCGTAACCATAAGAAGCACGCCTAGTTATCAACAGAATACGATGCAAAAGAACGAGACTTCTGGTGCCCACCACAACTGCAAGACAACTACACGAATTCACTTGTCTCAGAACCTGAATTTTGAATAAGCTCTATTTAGATGACAAACGAAACGTAAAAGCGATAAAATGCCATTCCACCACTTAGCACCTTCGCATGCAAGATTCTCCCATCCCACAAATCTTCAATAACGGTATAAACAAAGCCAACGCGTCTCGTAGTTGCACCGTAATATGCACTCTTTACTAATGCCAACTTTAAAACGTTCGCACTACTATGCAATGTCTACTGGAAAGATATTCATCGGCTGAAATAGAACTCTGTATTGCCGAAGTCTAATCTTTCCAAACCCAATCAACATTATTCTAAAAAGATAGTCGAAAATATTGACTTGAAGAAACTTTCTTACCCTTCCGCGTTGAATTCCCGTAACAATCATGCACTTTTTCCCGCCTCAGATTTACGTGGAGCGATGTATTCCATTAATGGACATTAGCTAAGTGGTGTTGTCAACCATTTATAAGACCTCTTCAACCATTTAGAAGACCAAACTTGATAATGACGATGATAATGATTAACGCGACAGGACCTTGCAGCGTCAAGCTATGAGCATTCTGTATACTTTGGCTCTTTAGAGTGAGAGATTAAGATGGAGATATCTCGCGTCTTGGCGCGGTTAAGTGTCGGCTGACTGGCATGTAATCCTATCCGGCTAAGATGCACACATACACACACACACACACACACACATACACACACACACACATACACACACGCTCTCAATGCTTTATATGAATGAATTTCTTATAGAGTGGGAACAAAACAACGGTAATCCAAACCGAGCAAGCTCCCTTATCGTCCTAGCCATTGTCAACATTCAAGTTTAGCCTTCGATTAGCCAGAATTTATGTTCGTAATCTCGCGGAGAGACGCTGGCTTAACCTTCCATGTAACCTGTGCCCAAATATGCCGAACAATGGCTGAAGGGAGACATACGAAATCTTTGAGTTTAACCTTACTAAACCTAAATTATTTGCAGCCCGCGCCTGCACAAAAACTGCGCATTCCACGGGCGAGAACTAGCGTGAGACAACGTCAGCAGGATTACAATTGGATAAGGTTTGACTAGAAAGGCTGATCACATGTTTATATAGCAAGTTTAGGTACAAACAGTATCCTTTATGCTGATTTCTACGTTTCCAATAAGTTCCTCCTTGTAGACCTTACCATTTAGCACGACGGCGAATCGCACGTGATCAAGGATTAAATTCTGTTACCAGCATAGAAGTTAAGATCGGGTTAAGAGATGCTCCAGTAATGACCTGTAGCGGAGTCAGCACAGACCGGCAATCTTGGCTCTCCAAGTACAACTCTAGCAGCCTCCATTTACGTCTGGACACCGCTTCGACCGCTTCGACCGCTCGTTCACTAATATACCACCATCAAAAAGTGATGCAACGGAGATCGGAGATCACTTTGAGACAGATACGTCGCTTACCGGTGTAACTTACCTCTCGCATGTTGGTAATTCGCAATCAGCTTTATAGAATCGAAGGCATTTGAATTTGACGCGGACTCAGAGACGATTTCCTTAATCATTGAATCGAGAAACGTTTGTGATAGGTCCACGAGTTACTATCGCTCAATGTTGGAATGTCGACTTGTGAAAGCAGTACAGCGCGTTGATGCACAATCACACCAAGGCCTCTTAAGAGGCTTTACTCCTGATATTTCATAAAACTAACTCAAACAGCATTGATTAGCTTCTGAAGCTATCCTTGAGTGCTCAGATTGACTGCTACGATCGCTACCAATATCGTGGGACGTAGATAATAGTTGCTCAAAGGCAAGCAGTCTCAAAGATTGATTCATAACCTGGCAGCCATTGAAGCGAGTTTCGTATCGATTCTTGTCGCCAAATATCGTTTTCGCGTGGGCATATTGAGGCATTGTCGCAGACTTGTATCATTACAAGCAATTAATGCGCATTAGAATAAGTAATAGATACATGTTAATGTCGAGTGGCAGCCAGTTACCGTTCAAAGTCTAAGTATTGAGAGCGTGACCCATCACCTTTGGCCTTTGATAGGAAAGGTCTCAAGGTCATTGGCCGGAACAGGTTGAACAGTGTTACGATAGAAGGCCATTTTCTAGCGGATGCCTTTCACAAGGTTCGATGCTTCTTATGACAACATCTTAGGCATATGACGCATGACCTCTAACATGCAGCCTTTGACATCTCTGCCGTAAGGTCATCTTGCAGTCTACAGGAAGCTTCTAAACAGGCGCAGTTCAAAACTGGTTAGATCTAAACTAGAATACTAGTGTCTATTATAAAAACGACTTACCCACATACGCGATTTGAAATGCCGATTATAGATGCAGTTAACAGCTTCGTTAATTCCCACAATCTGATTCCGTGATGTACAAAGGAGCACAGAAGAGCTCTGTCTCTATTTACACGAGACCTTATCTTTGAATGAAAATTTGTTTATTTGGCCTAAATAACGATGACTCTGGCGCGTAGCTCTACGTAAGACGTCCAAGCAACAATCACGACGGATCTGTGATAACAAATCGGTGACCACAGTAAACATATAGGCAGGAGGCTCAAACCAACCAATATTAGAGATGCTAATTTGCTATTTTCGGTTGCATGGTCTTTGATTAGCTATTTTTATTGGCGCCTCACATAACGGAGCAATATCAAAGAATGTCAGCAATATATCATATAATGTTCCCACGATGGCAATAAAGTGAAAAAATGAGCCACAGATTGCTGGGTGTGCCCTGGGAAAGCTAGGGAGTTGCTTCGTTTCTCCTCCGCAATGCTGCGACTGGACAATTCGTCGAGCTGTGGTATGGCCTGGCAGAAGTGGAACATGCCGGTGACAAAGCTTTGGAGTCGAAATGAAAGTTAACGTGGAATAGAAACGATTAGAGAGAGAACCTTCCTTCCGCGCCATAGACGGTTGGTGTCCGCATCATATCTTTTCATTTCAGCCTATCTTTTTATTTCATCCTATCTTTTCATTTCATCATATCTGTTTATTTCATCATATCTGTTTATTTCATCATATCTTTTTATTTCATCATATCTTTTTATTTCATCATATCTTTTTATTTCATCTTATCTTTTCATTTCATCCTATCTTTTCATTTCAACCTATCTTTGCATTTCATCATATCTTTTTATTTCATCCTATCTTTTCATTTCATCCTATCTCTTCATTTCAACCTATCTTTGCATTTCATCATATCTTTTTATTTTATCTGATCTTTTCATTTCATCCTATCTTTTCATTTCATCCTATCTTTTCATTTCAACCTATCTTTGCATTTCATCATATCTTTTTATTTCATTTTGAGTTTCCACCAGTGGGGAATCTTTGATTCCTTGCTACTACGGGATAATGTATTTCAGACGAAAAAGGAATATATTAGAAAAGGTACTATTTCAAGCCAGAAAAACAGAAAACTGAGGAATTGGAAGTCATTGAAAGGCCAATCGGGAGATTATTCTTGCGGTGCGAATTCAGATGAATGGAGGAAAGCGCGGCGCTCTGTAAGTCTTGCAGCGTATGAATACCGTGCAAATAAGCCAGAGTGTTGTACATGACTTGACTTACGTCACTACACTGTCACAAAGCTCCGGGCCTTCAGTATTATCAAAAATGAATAAGGATTGCCAACACGTGAATTGATATAGTTTGCACACTGGAGACGGGAGCTTACAATAGTCGTGTTTCGCATTTCCGGAATACGATTCTTAGAGGAGGCCGTGTCCCTTCTGGATAACGCCTATTAGAGATGACAGAGCCAGCTAACCATGAAATAGTTGCGATTGGTTTAGAGGCAAAAGGACCGCCCACTTTCCCAAAAAATATCGCAAGGTTTATCGCGCATGGCAGATACAGAAAAAAGGAAATCCAGAGAAATCTGAAGAAAGAGGATTTCCCCAATGTTGGTCAGCCTCATTATGACTTTTAGATTAGCTCAGAGTAATGGCGACTCTCTTAGTTTCTTCATAAATCAACACAGCATTCCGATTCGAGTCTTCTCGACGGCATTGTTTTTAAGTTTCATTCAAACGCAACCGTAACCTAACGCAGCGTAACCTTACGGGACAAGACCGAAAATAACTGTGATTTTATCAGCACGGCTTTCCATGCTTGTTCATCTGCTTTTACTAAGCAACCAAAGGTAGATTTTCAGACACTGCGAGGCAATGCTTACCAAACGGATTTCTCGCCTTCTTTTCTGATAGTGTGATATCATAGCAGGATTCCTGCTTCGTGATTTGCAGGGTTGATTTTCGGACACTGCGAAGCTATGCATAATGACAATTTCCATGGTCCGTCCTCTCGCATGAAAAAAGCTTCGTGATTCCTACGCCTGGACTCGCAGAGACCTAGTGACTCTCCTCACTCTTAGCAAAAGTTCGGTTGCGGGTGGATTCGAACTATAGACCATATGACATATGAGCAAAACTTTCCTTACCCCTTAAACACCGCAGCTATTCCAAAGGGGGTAGCATCCTTGTACCAACACTAACGAATCAAAATACCAAGAGCATATTTACAGAGTCCGAATTTATTCGACCATGTGCAACTAAAAGCATGTACCGTTAGAAATACGCTAACGAACTCGCCTTGAGCGACCTTTACGAAATCAATGCAATAATCTGAATCAAATTGAACGCATTGACAGCGGGCGACAAAATTCATCGAATTACCCTTGCTCTCAAGAACATGCCATTGGATCATGCGTTTACCAAAAATTGCAGATAAGACATTGCCCACATTTAATGACACCGAAGAAAGATGTCCTATCTTAAAACGAAGCATAGAGCAACTCTCATTCACTGCCAATGTCTTACCTTGGAGACGAGCACATTGCAAGCTAGCCAAACAGCGACCCATACTCTGCCTCAGGGAATCTTGCGTACGTGCCTTCTGTGTGCACATGCATAACCCTCTTAGACAGAAGACCTTTGGCGAGTTGTTTTCAAGAGCGAAAATAGTTGGAAACAGTGCAACTGTGTCCTGAATTCTTGTTGTGTTTACGGATTTCAAAGCTCGGTATTTGTCTATTCACTGTATGACTTTTGAATAGGAGGCCCTTGGATGCAACACCCACAAAGCTATTCAATTGGCATCTTAAGGCACCTTTGCTATAAGGAGCATCATCACAGCTCTGTTTCGGGAGCCCATCTCTCCTCAAAGTCTCTATCCCATTGAATGTCATGAATGCACGAGTAGTTTAAGATAAACAGGAGTCGCCGAATAGCAGTAGTAGTGCAAAGCGTTGTTAGTCTAGATCACGAAGCAGCATAAAATTCTATGAATTATAGGGACGAGATAGTTCCGATGGTGATCATTTTTCTTTGAATTGCTGCATGAATTTTGCATCTCATAGAAATGGATACACTCCCTTCACTAGCAAATTTTGCATAAATTCAGCCTTAGTCACATAAAAAGGGTTTATGAGTGGGGGCCTTCTCGATGGCGGACCTCATGAGTACCTTCAGCAAGCAGGGGAACAAACTAGCTCCTTCATCTCTCGAGCGAGACGCGATTATAAATAAACGTACAAAAGTGTGAAGGTGTGATTGAACGCTAACAAGTGTCCCGGTGCAAACTATCCTAATAAGAAGACTGTCGACGAATGGGCGAAATGTAGAATCGATGTGATCGCCTCTGGGCCTAAGACGGTAAAAGAAATCACCATCGCCCTCTATTTGGTGGGGGAAATTCAACGGTTAGAATAATGCTGCATTTAAAAACACGATAATCAGCAGAGCACGATAGTGAAATCCGCACGAGCAAACGAAGGCAGATTTGCGTTTTCACATTAAAGAACCGTACGAGCATCCATTGTAGCCGTAAATATCAACGGTCAAATAAGGAATTTACCTGCTCCATACCAAATGGTGCTAACTGCTTTAAAAATAAGGCTCTTGCAAGCACGTAAAGCTTTTCAACCAAAAGTCGCAGAAGTAGGCACGTGTTCTCTTCTGCTGCGACATAACCTGATCTACTACGACTTACTACATACCATGAAATCAATATAACTACCTTTTCATGTACTGGCTTGTCGACATCGAGTGGACGCAACAACAGCTTCCATGCGACGCGATTACATACGATGTTGGTTTTTCTCGACTAAGTCTGTCCCCCGGTTGCAGCCTGATTTATACCAGAGCTTTGTCTCCGTGTTTGGAATATTGCATGTGAAATATTCACTTAGAGACAATTATATCTAGATTAGACGTATGGATATCATCAAGTCATTTTTTTTGAAATTACAGAACTCCTAATCACGGAAGATTTAGAGGGTAACTCTTTCCTGTGCAATCTTATCCTGAACGTGTTATGCTTTAGATTTGTTTCAATCGGAAATTCTTTCGATTTGAGAATAATTTATCGTCGACGGAATGAAAGATTTCTGTTTTCGATTCTCGCTCCAACTGACCTATGTTTGTGTCTAAGTGTTGAATAGAGGATGTTCTTTCGAGGCTGGCACCACCGCTATGTCGGGTTGCACTGGCTACGCGACAACGACACTCTTGCGTGCCGTGCGAAGCCTTGGCTAACGCTGTTTTTTGCTTGCATTAAGCGCATTTCGGCCTTAATGCATTTCCCTAAAGATGATGGGCTGTCCCAGCATCATTGCGGAATAGGTAATCTCTGGTAATGAATTTCTATGTACGCAGTGCCTCTCGCAAGGTTCGCTCTAGTAAGTTGAAAGGCACTTTCCCTTCTATTAGGGCTGTGCAAAAGGTCGTGAATCTCTTAAATCAAAGTGTAGCAATGTATTCTTTGTACACAGGGTCAATACAAAGGTTGCCTGAAAGTATGACCCAGTGATGTTTGGTATTTGGATGAATTGTAATGAAATGATCATTGAAGTGCTTGGAACACGTGCGTTTGATGAATGCACTATCAAGGCTGGTTTCGAGGCCAGTGGAGTGTTTCTCTCTTCATCTTAACCTCGCCAATTCAGATTGGAGAAGTAATGGGCCTAGGGTAGCCCAAATTGCGCGACGATTACTCTTGGAAGCATTACTGGGTTTGGTGTTCCCAACTAGCTTCGAAGGCAGAAAAGATACAGAGCCCTTCACTGATCGGGCTGGTATCACCTTTAGACCTTATACCTTCTTCAATTCTACAAACTGCGCTGCAGACTCGATTTCGAGCGTAGCAGAAACCAGAGACAGAGCTCTGAATTCTTTCCAGGGAAGTGGAGTTTATGAGCTGGCTTACTGTTGCCTTCTGCACCAATGGCGTTTTAAATGTGACACATGGAGGAATCAAACTGACAGCCCCTGTGCTGCGAGTCCGCACGCTTAACCACTACGTCACGGCACCGTACTACTACCATCAAATGGCGTTGCAATCACACTCGTGCTTATACCACCCATGAAATTCACATGCGGCACAATCGAACCCTGTTTCAGACCCATGAGCATATGCTTAAGATCTATTTATATCTAATGATGCTAATCAATTGATCTATTAATTAAGGATAATTGATTAAAAGACTACCAGACGCGATTTTAAAGATATCGATCAGGAAATTGATTCAGATAAAAAGATTTCAGACGGCGACAAAAAATCTATTATTGCGATTTCATGAACCAATTTAGGCCTATTAGAACATTGAACCAAATTGATAGCAATTTTTCTCGAAGGCGAATCTCCTAACGTGATTATGCGTAATGATTTTCAAGTTATTTTGTGATTGCGGTGGAATGACGATGCGTTGCACCCGATGCTACGAGGCCGCATGCAAGCCCACGTTTGTTGGTGCGACGGTCTTGTTGAAAATTTGATGCCATAGTATAGTTGATAGAGCGCTTGACTCGTAAACAGAAGGTAGGCAGTTCGAATCACATTAGCGCTCCTGCTGGTGTTTGGAAGGACATCAAAAGTCGTTAACTGGCTATTACTCAAACAAATCCTACTCCCAAATCGGGGCCGAATTGAAGTAATTACGAAGGAAGGTGCAAGCAAGCCGTGTACATTTATATCTAATTAGGCTTTTGCAAAAGCTGAGTTTGAGATACCATGAAGCGAAGAAAGAAAAACAAAGCGATGGAACAAAGCAAAAAACTTTGGCGACTATTCCATGAACGCAAATTTTAAATTGGGAATCTAGTTGTTTGTGCTTTGATTTCTTTTCGATTCTACGGGACTGAAGGCATGACACTTGCTTCGATGGATTATCTAGGATCATACTGGATACTGGTTAACCAATACCGCCAGAAAAGACTAAACAAAAAGAGGAGAGATGGGAATGATGGATGAAAAACAACTGCACGTCTTATCACAATTCTCACGCTTTGCTTTCGTTAATTTCACCTGAATTCGGAGTGCATGGTACAAAGTTTTCTCTTGCTGTTGTCGAAAACGCTCTCAAGAGATCCCGTTCACGGCATAACAGCTGCCGTTGCACGATTCTTCAATCCTCTTTACCCGACGAGTGAATTTCGCCCCAGGTAAAACACGAGTCCATTAACCCGTTCCAATTAAGCGCTGGAATCAATCTATCTCTATCGAACTCATTCAGTCACTTGTATGTGTGCTTATCCCGTTGGTTCTCCGTAGAACGAGCCGTTGGTACAGCAAATTCTCATTCCTTGCACGCAAGGACTCGCGGACGAGCCGTTCATTAGGACCTGTGAGCAGCATGTGAGTTACTCTTAATGTTTGAGTAAACACCAGTAGGATTATGCTCTTCATCCAAGGCAAACTAGCGCTTCCTGTCCGTTCCTTTCACAATTGCTATTAAACCGTTGAGTGGTTTATGAATTTCTTCGATCATTTACTTGCTTAACCTTATGGGTCTAACCTCGTTAAAACGAGATCCAAGAGGCTATTTGTCGAGGTGTGCAGACGTAGATGCTAATCACCGACACAGTCATTATGTTACCAAACGTTCTTTCAAATCGGCCAGGGCCTATCATACAGGGCAGATCATTTGTGAGACAATGCAATGCATGCCAGAGTCGAGAGAGACACTCAATTTACAGCAAAGTAATAGAGCACAGCTCGTTTTTTGGCGACTTATAGGAATTTCAGCCTCCAACCTTGGAATTTTAATATCGATTCCGCTCAACATCGTAATTTATTTGTGCATCACAACTCGACAGACTGTCAAATCGTTGATATAGATAGTACTGGTCACCAGAGATATTCCCAGGGACCGATTTCCATTTAAGTGTGATTATCTGCCTCAATTGGAATGCAGTGGAAAATAGTGCTCTGCCCTCTCTCAGGGTCTCTCTCTCAGGGTCTCTCTCTCAGGGTCTCTCTCTCAGGGTCTCTCTCTCAGGGTCTCTCTCTCAGGGTCTCTCTCTCAGGGTCTCTCTCTCTCTCTCTCTCTCTCCCTTCTAATTAACTTTTGGATCTATCCGTGGATACCCCCTTCAGATGCCGAATCTATGAGTAGTAGAAATTTGGGCGTAAAAGACGAAACTTGATTCCCAGTCTGCCAAAAACCTTGATTTTTCTCTGAACTATCGCTGCTCACACCAGCCAAGCACTGCCATTGCTGGTTGCAATAGCAACTTGATTAAGCAATCTATGATATACTGTTGCATTTCGCCTACCAACTCAAATAAGCGTTCAATTTTGCGTGGCAGAAACTTCGCAGCAATCAAAGCTGAATCAGGATTACCCTTCCTGCCACCCTAGTTTTCGTCTTTGCTAATTGCACTTGTAGAAGAAAAGCTTGCTACTGGCCTTAAGCAATACACGCCTTTCTCTTTATCCGTATTCAGAGGCGCACGTGTGAGGCTGGGTCGAGTTCTCGTGTTCTGTTTCCACAAGGCGGAGCTTGTCAAGTTAAACAATTAATGAGCGGCTGCCTCAAGCCAAGAACATTTCTGCTTGCGACGCCTCCTTATTGAACCGAGGTCCTGTCTGACATTAATAGTCACAGTTTGATATGACGTTCCATAGCAGACTATTGATGCAGCTTGCTGCGCACAATGACTTAATAGGTTTGCGCAGAAGCGCTGCAGCATGGAGTATTTAGCATGGTCGTCTTGTCCACACGGCCCAGAGAGTGCATGTGAGACTTAATAGCATCATGATTTTTACTTGATAGCATCATGATTTTTACTTGATAGCATCATGATTTTTACTTGATAGCATCATGATTTTTACTTGATAGCATCATGATTTTTACTTGATAGCATCATGATTTTTACTTGATAGCATCATGATTTTTACTTGATAGCATCATGATTTTTACTTGATCGGCATAAGAAGTCTCTGATCGAGTTGTGCTCCTGTTTCACTGTTGAATCAATCCACATCTTCAATACCTAATTCATTTTCAGCTTAGCTGGTGTTTGCTCAACACTTCCCTAGTCAACATTACTCACTGAGCAACCAAAGAGGCGTCAAATACGCAAACAGAGATAGCCGTATCGGACTGGAGTGTTTATAACTTAAGACAGGCATATTGAGTGTTGAATTCAATATGATTAGCCAGGGATACCAAGACAGTATGTTTATCGTTACTGTACTCACAGGCAAGTGGCAATGACGGCGATCCAGTTGCTTGCAAATTGTTTCGCTTCTCTGCCCACGCTGCTTTTGTCAACCGTCCTCTCTGACTGAGACACTGTCCACAAGTGATGCAAAGACAGCAACCAACCGTCTTAGATACAGGAGTGATCGAGGTGTCATTTATTTGGGTCGAAGAAGGGCGGGGAGGCATTGTTTCCGCGTTGCTCCGGACTAATCGTTATCTATTTATGTGGATCGTGAGTCTCTTGGTCACATAAAATGTGACTCAGAGACACCGTTACAGTCTGCTCCTTTGATGTCTCTTCAATGCGGAATTTTTTTATGTTTCTACGTACGACTTTATCCACGGAAGGATTGTCGCTCACCAACCGCTATGTCTTATGGTCTGCTATCCAGGGCAATATATCATTCATCGCGACAGATTTCTAGACCATGTTCCGTTTATGCGGATCAAATATTTGTTCCTTTCAATCGCAGACGGAATTAGGTTAGTGGAAAGAAAAATTTACCTTGATTCGTAACTCAGGATTAGAAACTGTTGAATTGGCAAGAGGTTCTCTTACGTAGCTGCACCTCCCCTCAATAGCGACTTGGATCATGTTTCAATACCCGTTTTTCAACCAGGCGCAGACACACCTGCACTGATGCTGTTTGAGCAAACACTCTTTTCTGCTAACAAGTCTCCCGAACGCAAAGGGCATGTCTACGTTAAGTGTGATTATGCTGCTCTAGCATGTCTATGTACTAGGGCGAGAAGACAGCATTAACATTTGCTCTCATTACAAAAAGGTGCTGCAAGTGCAAAACCTTGCTTGCCGCATGGCCCGCTTCTCGTCTATTGGACCGGATCGGTTGAATTTTGTACGCCAAGCTTGGTATCATAATTATAACCAACATATCAAGCCGGTCTCTCGCAAATTGGCGGCTACACAACACGGAGATAACGCTACACAACAAGACGTAACTAATTTTCACCGTGACTTTCGTCATTATTAAAACATTCGCGGAAGGAATTCGCCCCCTGTTTGCAATGACGTTTAAATGCTGTTTCGATAACGGATCTGGTAGCGTCAAAGGAATGAATGGCTTCAGCGGCGAAGTTGGTTTCATTCGGTGAATAATTCACGTTTTTGTGTCAAGTGATGCAACTGAATGGAAACGGTGATACGCAACATTGGCATCAAATCGGTCAGGCTTAGCTGGGCAAACAGAACCGGCATAAATATTTGAGGCTGTTTCAAAATAGGATGGTTTTACTCCCGTCCATAGAAGTATTCATCGAGCAAAGTTTGGATCATGCGGGATTAAAATCAAAGGAAGATCGAAACGTGAAGAAGGAAAATAGCTCACTTTGTTAACATATCTGCTGTATCAACGCCTTGAGGCACGTTTCAGATGCCGTCATTTTCCTGACAGGCGACTGACGGAGACATTATGAAAAGGAGGCCGTTTTGAAAGAGAGGTTATAACATGATGGGGAGATGTGCATTAAAAGCGAGGTCATATGAAAGATTTTTCAAGACGAAAACAATTTCCAACGAAGGTTTGGAAGCACTGCAGCCGCCATTCGGTTCTATTAGAAGGGAAGGGCTAAATATGCGTTTCATCTTTAAGACACAGGACTGAATTAGAAGATGCATTTTATAGTGACTCACAGAGATGTTTAGAGCAAGATGACGTAGATTAGCTTCCTGGCTCTTAGTTTGCCTAGACCTTAAAGTATAACATATACGTTACATGGCCATTATTATTGTTCTCATTATTATTGTAAGGATAATTCTGAGCATAACCTTTAGTCAGGGAAGACCCACAAAGACGTAACTGCAGAAAGATCACTGGGCATTTCAATGCAATGGTAGGCCATAAATCGTCCTGTTTGAAATGCACTTTTGATATCGAGTGCTCTGTACATCCCCACACAGCTCTTAACATTCTCGCTTCAGTATCACATTGCCCAGTAAATTTGGCTTTAGGTCTGTCGATACGTTTGCCCAACTGTAAGTGGCGAAGAGTTTTCAGGGAACATTATACGTTTAAACACTAAATGGAATGAATCCCAGGTGACCTTCTGACACTAGAAATAGACTTCAAGCACGTGGCCATCTCTAAAGTATGACATGCACCGAATGAACCCAGTGGGGAGAGAGCTGTAAAAAGACGAACCAGATTACCTCGTTTGTGTCTCTGTGTTATGCCGGGATATAGATGTGTAATCTTTAAGTTAACTTCCTTGCATTTTCATCAGGGCAAAATCAAATACCAATGCTTTCCGCTGAGGATGAAGGATACTGTGTCCACTAACCCATTGTCGCCCGCGAGACACCAATAGATCACCTAGCATGTATCAAGAAGCACGGCGATGTGTGAGGAACCTTCTCATATTTACTTTTGATTTATGTTTCAATTCGTGATCTATCTTGCGTCTAAATTTCGATACGCCCCATTGTCTTGCCCGGCATTTCAAATTCATTTTCACTTGTCAGTGGAAGCCTTAACACCAGCGTAGCCTAGCCGTGCCAATGGGACAATTAAGTGCCGGTATTTCTTCTTTGTATTGTCTCCGTGACATCTATTTCTGTCTTTGGGAGGTAAAGCAATTTGAATGGGGTTTCAACGAACTGAAGCTTAATTACTGCCTCAACTCCTTGGAAGAACAGCGTCGATGAGGCTTAAATATTCCATTCCTAAGGATTTGCCCTTTGCCATTCATACAATCTATGCTAATTTACTTTTGTGTAAGTAGCACATATGTAGAAATAAAAAAACCGGCCATTCTCCCCAATGCACGGTAAAATGTTGTTCGGATCCAGTCCAAGTTTCCGCCACAAACTGTACACCTCTCCATAGCATTTTACAACAAACCAGTGCCACTTTACTTCTATGTAAAGGGTAGAGACCAGTTCGCTGCAATTTTCGTTAAATCTTCATACTCCCTCTATAGATTACTGATGTGAAATTGTGGAAAGAAGGCTGGTGTAGAACGAGGCTGTAGAGAGGACGTTAACGGGAGAAGTTGTGAGGAAGGAGAACTAAGTGCGACCGGCTTTACGAGTTAGAGCAGTTTTCGTTATTGAAATAATGGAAAAAAGAATAGTGGAAATCGAGGCTTGTTGTTGAAAGCATCTCTGCCCTAGTGGACTTCGTTACACTGAGTTCAACTAGGCTTTTATCTAAATTAACGCCTGTTCTGTTGATGAATTCCCCAACTGGAAAGCAAACGAGCTGTAAATGACTCTACTAGAGCTGCAATGCTGAGTTTGCGTACTTCTTCATAGCGCGGGCCTCACATTACGACACATGAAATGGTCAAACCATCTTCCGCGGAGCCTGCAGTGTTATGTGAAGTTCTGCGGGTATTTCGAGCGGCCCAGGCCAGCTTGCAAATCAGGGAAAGCGTGACGTGAACAACTTCCCGTGCATGAGCGCAACATCGGCTGACATAAAAAGCGTTGGCAAAGAGAATAGTCGATTTTCGCTTTTTCGTGGCGGCCTGCTCCATTATTAGTCTGATAGATAATCCATCATTAGGAGTCAGTGATCAAGTATTGCACTGTAACATCAAACGAAAATTCAACTGTTATTCTCTCTTAGGAAGCGCCGATACTCATAAAGGCGTTCGTAAAAAGCACGCACTGTTGGGCTGCTATTCCGCGTACAGGTGACTGCCATTGTTGTGCAAATTTTCGCTTCCCTTTTTTTAATTTTTTCCAAGGAATCCGTAATCAAATGTCATTTACATAGCTTGTCTGTACATCTCCTCGCTTGAAGACTACAGCTTGCTACAACGCGCTTCTTTTAAACATATCGAAGCACTTGTATCACGTATTGCTATATATTTCTCTTGGTGACGTACTGAAGTACCTTCAGTGTGCAAACTCATAACGCGGGGTTTTCGCTTCAAATTTTGTATGGTTCACAATTACAGAAAACCCCCTTGCAAAAATCCGCTTCCACTACTCGGAGCGCTGCTTCTGGTTTCTGTAATGTACGCATGCTATGCCGTGAATTGCTGGTAACAGGGTGGTGATTGAGAGCGTCTCTGATACAGCGAAGCTCGCCTTGTTTATTTTTCCGATTCGCGGCAATCGCCTTTTTCCTTTCTGGACGAAATATGAAATATTAGTGTCCGCCATTGTAAACCACACTAATCAGAGCTGGACAAAGGTCCAATTTCAGCATTGTTTCATTCTTGCGGAAGAATGCAAACCGAACACCAAACAGTTTAAATTTAGCTGGGTAAGCCATTTGCTTCAATTTAGCTTGTCTGTTCAGAGGACGTCGAAAGGAATACTCCGCATAGTAGTACAGTATCGACAAAAGTACCACTAAGAGTACCAATTAGTCATTTGAGGGTTATTTTCCTTTACACTGAAACTAAGTTTTATCATTCAGTTAAATATCAATAACAGCTTAACCACACATTAATAAAGTACTACTCTCTACGCATGGGTACAAAATCCAAGGTTAACCGTCTTTGTAAAATCTAGCTTTCTCCGTAACTTCTTGACGTAATCGTCCAATAATTCCCGTGGAGTCGTATCAAAACCCATAGAAGATAGCTAGCCTCCGAGGGGATTTAGGGGGTGACAACGTGACAGGAGCATTACAAGAAGCTCTGTATGGATTCCCATGCCTCTCGATTCGTTTCTAGGCCAAGCTGCAGGAAACATTCGCTGCAAGCTAGCATCTGATGCTATGCAATGCAGCACAAACAACAGAACTGCCGCAATAGACAATCTCTAAACAGCTTCTGAGCATAACCTTGCAAGTGTAGTGTCAGTAAGAAGCCAACGTTTAACATTAGCGCTCTGTTGCTCACATAACTCCTCTTGAACGATAACTGCTGGATAGCATGCTCGGTTTCCAGCACTGAAGCAGCTTGACAGCGTTCCGATTTCATCTTGAATTCTTGTAAAGAGGGTTGCCCTTCAGCATAAGCTGGTTTCCAAGGGGGCCCTCCTCTCTCCACTTCTCCATCACAAAAGGCTTTAGTCTAAGGCTCTCTACGCATCAAAACATCGCAGGGTAAAAATTCTTTCACAATTAACTGCCATTTCGAGCATTCGTATATTTCTTCAGCGACCGATGGCGGCTTCCGATGCCAGCGAGTCTGCGGAGACAGGATCGGGCTATCTAGTCACCTGATGTGGCACACGCATCAAGACGCGAACAGAACTTGAGCTCCATCGACCTCGACGGCTCGACCAACATATTTCTTCAAGAGGATCCACATGGCGCTGACACAAACCCGTTGAAAAGTGTGCTTTCCTTTTGGTATGGAGACGCTGTTTTGATTGCAGGTCGGTGCCAAAGTGCCCGCACGAGATGCTTGTTGTTTTTCGGCTAAACCGTGGATAATTATCAAAGCAACATTCAGCCAACGAATGCAATTACTAGATTGTGGCTTCTCCTTCTTTTGAAACACCTTTTTGTGCCAAGGAATGCCTAATCAACTTATCTAATAATGAACAGTTTAAACGCCCAATCTCATTAATGTTGATTAGATACTTCGACGCGTACATGATTAGGGCTTTCTCTCTGACGTTGGGATGCCATCTCAAGGGCTCAGTTTTGTGAAGTCTTGTCGGCCGGGGATGAGTTGGTCAAGTCTTGTTTTGTTGCATTCAGACGAAATCAGAGAGACCTCCGCCCAAATCTTGGTAGACTATTGTCTACTGCTGGGTTTGTTTTGATTTTACTTCATAGATTTAAGACCCTCTTGTACTTACCAGTGGTAGCCCTCTAGCAAGTGGTGATTTTCAAGGAGATCCTATCAGTTTTGCAGTATAATTTTATTAAGAACAATGCCAAGTTACAGTAAGCAGATTTTCTATTTTAGTCCGAAAATGATTACGCTGATAAAATCAGATCTTAAAATCTATTTTTGTTATGATTTGATACATAGTGGCAATCAATAATGCCATGGCTCAGGGTGGCAGCTCTCCAACGAGGTTTTCGCAAACGCCCGTTTCGAGTATGGGACTCGAACGTACTTTTTCAAAGGCTTTATCAAAATCTGTATCTGAAACAATACTCTAAAGTTTTCATTCTTTATGCTTGGCTACGTGGTTAAAATTGAGTCTTAAGTGAAGCTTAAGTTTTAAAATGCTTGGAACTTCCTTCAGAGTTATTTGTAATGCATTGAAATCCTGAATGCTCCTTTGATAGAAAATTCTGTGCTGGCTCAAAGATTTTGATATTGGCACATACACGTTGTTCGCTATCTTGTCGCCACGCTGAGACGAACAGTTTCAGTGCAACACAGCAGTCCTCATAAGGCCGTCTATGTGCTCGACCGTGGAAGAAAAAAAGGTAGGGATTTTGAACATAATGCATGCACTGTCAATGCCAACTTTCCTTCTCTTGCCAGGCTCTCTCGATATGACCTCAGATAGTGAGCGACGTCAGTAAATTTGGCACGCTATATCATCAGATTTAAATCGTGCAAAATCTTATTGGTAGGTCTCTTGTTACGTTAATGTCAATCTGCATCTCAAAAGAGGTTGATCTAAATCGCAAAAGAGGTTGGCCTTGTTCTTTTTAATTTCGCTGTCAATCCTTATTGATAGAAGTAGACCCTTGATCGAGAAGATTCACTTATCGAAAGCTGAATAGAAACGGGTCATCTCCTGTACCATTAAGAATTGCCCTACAGTGCGAATAACGTTGACAAGATTGCTCGTGAGATTCAACTAACTAATTTCGTGATGTTTCCTCAGCGGCTTCATAGTTCCTTGATTTTCTAGGCTCAAAGCACTCCCAGTTAACGTATCAATGAATGGAAAACATCAGACTGTGGAAAACTGCGTTGATCCGAAGGTTTCACCAACCTACTTCAATTGCTGTGACTGTTTGGTGAGCTGACACCAGCAAGGAAACCGAGGGCCAGCAAGAAAAGCCATACCTTAAGAAGGGTCGAGCACATCATCCATGCAAGTGGGAGTACAGAAATGGTTCGGTTTGTAGAATGAAGCTTCAGAAATCCCAAGCATTCCACATTGATACATTTACAAGTGCCGGTGGAGTCGGGTCATCGTTGTTTTCCCTATGATCCATGTTCCCTTGAGGTAAGGTACCAATACTTCTTGTCTCCTGTGAACCCTTTTCCCGGCGGTAAGACGACAAGCTGTTGCATATTCTAAAAGTCATTGTTGCACGTACTGTTGCGAATCTTAATGATGACTAGGTTTTGTTTACAACGTCTGATTGCGCCACAAATTTCTGCCATTGCCCACATGATGAATGGGCTGTGTGAGAAAGCGCGATAAAAGAATCGTGTCAACCTATCAATACATTTTACATAGGAAGAGTAAGATAAGGCCTTGTCTCGTTGTATAATAGATATCCTGGGTCTTATATGTAAACCAAAACAGAGACAGTCGCAAACAAAGGGGAATTTCTTTCATATCGCGTAATACGGTCAGGCCCTTTATGCGGACAGACTAAATACCATACTTCGCTCTGTGTTTATCTCAGTTTCGGCAGTATAATTACGTTTTAATAGCCATGGTCTGTTGATGTCCGTACTCAGCTTTGCTACCGTGAATCTGCAAAGAAGTACTGCGTTGCTTGAAAGGAGATGAGATCCCGTTCACGTTGCTCCGGTCTACGGTTCCTATCCGACCATCAGTATCACGGCAAGGCACGGACTGGTTCCAAGTATCGAACACCTCATTAGACGAGCGCCTCTTACTCTAGCGGAGAACGTTGCTAGACCCTCGCATCATTGCATTACGCCACATTGGACACAATGCATATACCATTCCTCCTTCGCCTTTCGGGTTCACAAAAGCGTTTTTCCTTCTCCACTTATCCCGATCCACGTGCCCCTTGCACAATCTCAGTTCACTTTGACCTTCCCACACCGCATCCATAAACCCCCTGCAAGCCTTTTATCCGCATATGCACGTATCTCATAATAGACTGAAGACATCTCAACGAAGCTTGCAACAAATAGACGTATTTTCACCAAAGTCCACAATAACGACGCTATTTTCCCCATTAGAAATGTGCGTTTGCAACCAGTTCATTCAGCCGCCATTTCAGCTTCGCTATACCCTCTACGGACGCCAGGCCTAGCATGGCTAGTGTTCCGATATCAATTGAATACCATTACTAGTCCTTTGATAATAACAATAACAATAATAATAATAACAATGAACACTATAATATCTATCTAGTCTCGGGTGGCACAATCCTCCGAGGGTGAAGGGGTAAATATAATTCACTCGTATGCACTCTAAAAATAAAGTTCGCAAATTCTACATTTTCTTATCTATCTGTCAGCGGTGTTGGCATTTTTCGTCTCTTGATTTCCTCATCGATTTGTGCAACAATCTTAACATAGACGAAAATCACCTCCGCTTCACCGTCACTGCAACCTCTAATATGATCATGCAATCCACCTATTTTACTTTCTGTCGCAGGAAAAACCTGCACCTAATCCTGATTCGATTTCTCTCTAATTGCTCGTAACATTGTTAACGTTTTCTTTTAAATGCTTTGTTACGAGGCTAACCAATGCGGAGTACCTTAAATATTGAGGTTTGAAGTTGTATTTCATGTTGAACTGTACATGAGTGAGGTTCAGAAAGACCCAGCAGGGCCTGCTGATGCCTGCATAGCAGCCTCGATTCCGAGTTCAGCAGCCCCCAGAAACCCGTCTACGAGTCTTTTACTCGGGCAGTGTATTTAGAACGCGTTGGATTCGAACACGTACCCCTTCATACGAGCTCGCAACCTCAACCAGCAATCAACTACAGCACAGAAGCACTGCTTATACCAATGCTGATAAAAAGCACCTATGTGATACAAGATGACAATGGGTTATCTATCATTCTCTCTATCCACCTCTAGTTCTCTCTTGCTAATGAGTTTTATCTAATCAGATCCTTCATCCGTGAGAACGGTATTCCACTTTTTGGTTACCCTGCAAGGTCAGCGCCACACAATGCCCTAAGCTATCTTCGTGTGTGATTTAAGATCATTGTTTGATAGGCGACTGCTAAACTCGCCTGAACAGCTATTAAAGATATCGTTGAATAACAAAACAGAATTTCCCACGGTGCCCATGTTCCATTCTAAAATCCATTCATGCAAAGGGAGATTTGTCGCATAGATGTTACTGTCAGTAAGCACAACACAAGGGGCAAGGGGCAAGGGACAAGGGCCTAATTGCACCCAAGGCTTCAGCCCTGAAAGGACCTTCAAAGTATTTTGCAATCTTTCGTTGGAAGCCAACCAATGACTCATGCTGTACTCGGCATTTAAAGCATAGTTGTTGACTTATTTTTAGGTTTTTCATGATTCATGCACTCTAGATTCACAAACATAAGTTTGAGATGAACAAAACTATATTCAGTGAAATTTTGCTTCTCATTTTGTGAAGTGAAGCTAATTTTGGTGGACAGAAGAGGTCGCAAAAAAATTGGCTAATAGATGAAGGGGCATTTCATACAGTTTTGCCCCGGGACGTCTAAATCCTCTCTGCAGCCCTGTCGTCAGCCTTATCAAGGAATTTCTGCGGTGAGGCATAAATTGAAAAAAGGGGAATTAGATAACTTCTCCTTCATTGGAGTAGATGCAGTCTGCCCCTTTCTTTGCGGCTGAATTAGACATATCAATGATCCCACGAATAGCCCATGTCAATGGACAGTAAATACACACAGAGACATCCTACCTGAGACAAAATACAAGTAGAGAGACTGTCTATTTTTATCTGCGAGGCGTGAGGTCTTTCTGTAACAGAGTATGATATACAGACCATATTTCCCATTGGCTCAGGCCCTTAACAACATAACTAGTAAACATGGAGTCAGGGTCCAGATTATTGTCATTCAAATATTATTACGAAAAAATCTCACTTTGAACTGCTAACCTATTCAACAAAGAGATCCATCGTATAATATAATTAAACATGGAGTCAGAGTCCAGATTATTTTCATTCGAATGTCATTACGAAAAAAACTTACTTTGAACTGCTAACCTATTTGATAAAGAGATCCATCGTATAATATGAATAACTAACACTATTTTTCCATGAAGTCATTTATCTCTTATGCGCTTAGTACGGTCACTTGAAAATCACTTGCAGAAAGCGCACCATTTCTTCACAAGTGGTAAAAAGGCCAGTGAATCGTATCAAAATGGACGGATTTTTTAGAAAATGCACTAGATTTGTACAGCTGTAGATCTAATTTTTGCATCTTTCTTCAAATAAGTTCACTTTCCCTGTTTTTAAGCTGCCAAAACTTATGCACCATAAGCTTGCTTTGACCAGATTTAGGCCCACCAAGCAAACTGTATGCTCTATGCGACCAAACATCCCAATGTAGATTTAGGGCAAGAGAAGCAATGTTTATCGACTATTAGCCTGGTTCCTTCTCGTAATCTGATGTCATTTCAAAACTACTATGACTCATGGATCATAGAGTAAATTCCTGGACGATAAGTAGTTATTCTTATCAAGAAGTTTCCTGTTATTTTTCCTCGTTATGTTGTGTCTTGTCAAGCTTCCTATGATTCATGCATCACGAGCTAAATTGTCCAGAGTGTCCAAATCCTTACTGTTAACTGGATGTCATTTCAACATTTCAATGATTCATGGTTCTTTGGGATGTGACCTACTCCTTCATCGAAATGTTACCCAGCCTCGTGATTCTTGAACATGGAATAGCAGAGAGCTGGCGACTCTCTTCACTCTGAGTGAAATTCGAGCTTCAGATGGGGATCGAACCACTGAACCTACAATCGATGGTCAATCAGCTGATCACCACACCTATACCATTACACCCTCCATTCCTCCTCCGCACGGGTGATCATCATGTACCGAATTTGTAGGGTGTTACCTCGATATACCCTCACTGAACTTAGCATTGTCGCCAGATGTACCAGGCTTACTTGATACACTGTCACAAAACTGTTGAAGCTTGCAGCCCTTCTCACAGTAACTCTCTCTATTCAAAGATACGCAAGGTTCCTAACGGGTTCCGGTCTAAACACTAGTTACCAGTCCTAAACGAAATCTTTAATCAACGTATTGTGCGGACTAGCGCCACGGAATGAAATAAAACAACTAGATAGTTTTAATCAAGACCAGTGCTTTCATCCGAACCCACAGCAACAACTGTCTTTAGATTGTTCCTAATACTGGAAGACTTCCGATTGAAAGTTCAGTTCACAAAAGTCACCTACTTTGTTCAGTTAAGTTGGAGCGATTTAATGCTCCAGTTGGAAGCACAGATTATGCAGCGTGCGTCAACCGTAATGCGACTCAAGCACCCTGTTTTCAAAATGGCCCTTTTACATACAAATTACCCAGCATGGGAGTGTTTATAAAACCTGAACCCAAAGCACGTCTATCATTCGTGAACATACTGTTACTAGATCTGCTACTGGTATTCAAGAGGTTGGTCTCGCTATGCTAATTACTCGTCCCTTGGGCTTGCAATGTTCACAGCTATACTAATTTCCAGATTAGCATACCGTCACAGAGAGTTTCAGTTGAATGAGACGTCGGCACTGTTAACTATACTCAAGCCCTGTTATACGGCCATGAAGTGGCCAATCCCCCTTGTGGGGTGCCAATGAAATGTGACTCCTATCAACTGAGCGCTTTGTTATCGTATATGTGATTTTTCTGTGGAAATATCGTGCAAGAAGATATCATGTTTAAAAGAAAGATTTTCAGTCAAGAATTATCCCAGTAGGCGTCGCTTTTATAAGAGGCTTAGTTAATCATCTTTGAGAGAGCTGGTCTGTGGTCTGTCAAATCGATTCCAGCAAAATCGAGTGTTTTACCACTCGACCTTCTACGTATAGAGACTTCATTCAAACCGTTTACCACAATTTGACAGCATTACATGATATTAAAGTCGACAAGAAAATAATGGTACTTCCTAGGAATTCGCAGCATTGATTAGCTACGATTTCTGCAGCACCCCGGTATCACAAACATGGCATTGACGACACGAATGTGCAATGCTCGTGCCTCGATGCCTTTTCAGAAAAATGCCAACATCTTGTCGAGTTACCATTTGCCGCATAGAAACGGATAAAGCTAAACCTTCTCGGGTCGTTCAATTGTCGCAAACATTACAAAGACCAACTGTCACAATTTGACAGCTCCGTACGTGATCGGACAGGAATTTCGATCACAGACTCCATGGCGAAGATCGCAAAGTAACGATGACGTTTTCGGATGCCAGTGCACTATGATTGTGTCAGACTTGAACGTAAGCCTTTTGCCCTATCCTACTCGCCGATCTTAACCCTTCGTCGTCAATGTCCTTTAGCAAAAACTGACAAGATATCATCCTACGGTTAATTCTACACTGCACGTACCCAAGATTACCAAGGATACTGTTCAAGTTAATCAGAGCAGAAATCAAACAATCGACCGTTGATAACGACACTACCCTAGGAATGGTAAGGCAGATTTTCCACCCAAGAGCGCTGGAAAGTTTCAATATTTTTGGATGGCTGTAAACTCAACCGGTCTTGGATACGGTTTCTGGTTTACCAATAAAGAATCCTTTAGGCAGTGCTACGAAAATCAGCTACAACTTGTCATTCGTTGTTTGGTAATGAAAGCATCTTCTCTTCAAATCGCAGCAAAAAGAGCCCATTGACAATTTCGGAAAATTTCTCGTCTGCATCGAAACCGAATATTTTTGCTGTTTCTATGAAGCTTAATGAATGCCCTATTATTGTAATACTTTTTTTCAGAGAACAGCGAGTCCGAAGCACTTTAACTTCAAGCCATTGAAAAAGTCAGAAGAGGGATAGGCCTACATCGAACCTACTCAGCATAAAAAAAGAGAGGAGAGTTTTGCAGAAATCCTCACAAAAGTTTTCTATACAACACACACGCTCAGAAAGACTTTGGAAGATTCAATATGCAGCATTTCTTTAATGGCGATACTAGCAGCGACTCTGCACTTGTTCCTTGGAACATTTTTGTGGGGCATACTCGCCGGCATTGACCGCAGTATTTAAATAGCTGCCGACATTAATCTCAATTCCTACCAAGACAGACGCTGGCTACATAGGCGATTTCAAGTGCTTCTCTAATTCTAAGTATATCTCCTTTAGCCGCAGAGAAGACTTAATCAGAACACTTGCAACCATCTCTTGTTGCGATGCTCGTTTGAAGATGATGCAAAACTATAGTTTCCTGTCCGGGGACTCTCCTTTTTTAACAGCTGAATATAGTCGATGTCGTTCTAAACATCCAACTATCGGCATTGTTGTATTGACTTCAGCCAAGTCACTGTTTCGGCTGAATTTTTCCCATGCCTCCTTCCTACCACTTACTGCTATCACTTATCGCATGGAGATAATCTTTTCACGAGTGTGACCAAGATTACTACAGACAGACCTAAGCGACTGGGGGCACCGCTCTGCTCTGGTACTCGGACATCTTACTGATGTTTTCATAAACTCATAGTTTTCCATAATTTCGACATTCAACTTTAAATAGCATGTTTCACATTAGACGAATCACTGGCAACCATGGCCGAATAACGGATTTCAAGATTAACGGGTATATCGAAGAAAAACCTGTGACCCAGAAAACGCGCGTTAGAAAATCCGGAAAATGCCATCTAGCTAAAGAACAGTGCATACGGCAATATGTGCTACAGAAAATCGACAAAAGCTTACCTCTTCTCGCCTTTTCCCTTGCAAAATTAGACCCTCTCTCTACGAACTTGCACTATCGTCTGCTATCCTTTACCACAGGTCGTTCTCTCTTGATCTCAATCGGCTTATCAAGTACATATATTTGCTTCTTTCTCGTCCTAAATCTGCAAGTCTGCTCGGTGCAGTATGCTTGAGAAGAGTGCAACTTATCGTACACGGCACGGCGCCTGAACACAGGAAAGCTTCTGTCTGCGCTTGAACGGGGCAACTGATCAACCACGCACTGCTACCCGATGCGAACCTACAACAAAGTCACAGACGATATATCAACATGAAATGGCGCCAAATTAGCAACCACACTTGTCCGACAACAATTTCGATGGTCAATGAAAGACTATTTGGTTGTAGAAATATTTGTCTGTGGACACGAAGGTGCGCTGCTAAACGTCACTGACCTTTGCTTTGAGCTTCCTGATGAAATTCTGCTCCTATTTCAAACAGAAATCAGGAAAAATAATAATCGCGTTAACCAGTTATCCTTCGTGAACACTCCACGCACAAGTTAAGCCAGATCGCTTTTATATGTATACCTTTGGCATGCGTAAATATGGACTCCCTGTGTGTCTGTTCTGGATAGTCTTGGCCCCTGTGGTGTTAATAACGCAAATGAAGGTTGCTAAGTAGCAGTGAAGCGTAGCCTGGCGGCTTGGCTCAGCGACGTAATTATCTGTGAAAATTTTATCTATTGACTAAGCCAAAAAACAAACTCAGCCTTTCGGTCGTTTACGGATATTGCGAATTAGTTGCGGGCATGTTTACTTTGGCGTCGAGAACATTATGGGATGGCTCCTCCAAAGAGGCCTTTCATCCTTCCGTTTCATATCAGTGAGAGGGTGAGTGATTGATTGATTGATTGATTGCTTAATTGATTGATTAATTGATTGATTGATTGATTGATTGATTGATTGATTGATTGATTGGAATCGTGGAAAACTGATGATGTTACCCAGTGGAAAAATAGTTGCTAAATTACGGCATCATTGCCGCTACCCGAACCCTTGCCCTAAACCCTGCATTGTCAGCCCCCTTTTTCATGTTCAATGTCTCAAAATGTCTGTTTTTTGCGAATTCTCGGCAGTTTTTTGTACGTAATTCATTCCTTGTGAGTTCGAATCCTGCACTTGCCATGATAAAAACAACATTAGCGAGGAATGCAACGGGAACCACCTCGTGAATTCCACTTCCCTAGAAAAAACCGAGAGCCCCGTCTCTGGTTTCAGCTACGCTCGAAATCGAGTATATGACGCAGTCTCACGCGAACGTATGCAGATTTTACGATTGATTTGTTGTTTTCTAATAGTGTAACGATGCTCATTAAGTTTTCAGGATACCTGAGTGGCAAAGCACTGGTCCTAGATTCTTCAAGCGATGGCCTGAGCCCCTCTTGGCGCCCACATAAAGGGGAGGGGTTTACCAGCTCTCTATAATTCCATACGTAGCAATCACGAAGTATGGATAGCCACATTGAGAGAAAGACAAGGATACACTTCCTCAGGCATGGCTTCGCGGTATCTTAAACATTTGCCTTCGAATGCTAAGAGGAAAACATGAAGGAACTTGCATGATCGATACGTTTATTCAAAGTTGCCAGGGTCAATGATTCGTTTCATAACCTCGTCCAGGCCCCTTATTAAGGAGTGCCACTGAAGCGACACTTTAGACTCATTTACGAAGTTGCAATGACTTTTTGGTCATTGTAGAAGTAGGAAGAATTCGCCCAATGAATCACATTTGAAGCATTCTGTACACGTCACCGTTGTAAAGAAATGTTTTGGGAAATAACTGATCACAGGGATTCAAGGCCTTTTGTGCCAACAACGGTGCCCTGTGTCGTGTTTTAATACCTCCCAGTCTAACGTATTTAATTCCTGTGTTTTGCAACGAAAATATTTTCGCAGCCGTGAAATTATTTTGTCTCAGACTAGAGCTTATCGAGAAAGTTTTCGATACGACCGGGCCTTGTGACCACAGAATGTTGTCCGTTAAACCGTTTTGCTCAGTGTCCTTTCATTGAGATGTGTTTACTACACTATTTCACAACACTGTTCACAAATCAGGATATCCAACGATGACAATCGGGTCTTAGCACCGAAAAAGCAAGCAAGCCGAGTTTTTCCCACTCATCTGTGCTCCATAAGAAATCTTTTTTTACGAATGGACATTAATAATAGACCTCATGTGTCATTCCTACTATAATTTCCTTCTTCCAATTTCCTTCTATGGCATACAATTAAAGACTTCTCTCTGACAGTCACTTAAGCAGATTGCTAATTTGCCCTTGGTCATATAGAATTTCACTCATTTGCTCAGAGATGATTTGAAGGAGAGAAAAATGAATCTGTTGGTTGTGGAAGAATCTGAAAGTTGTGCTCGCTCCTTTTCTCGAGTACCCTAAAGCTACGATTGCCCGTCGTCTAGCAAAAGAAAGAGAGAACATGGCGTACTGAAGGAACTGTCTTGGGACAAACGAACCGAAATGAAAATGGTAAGTCAAATGGTATGACTGGGTCAGACAAATGATGGAGAACACACCTTCAAGAGCTTTAAATGAAGATAAAGATATGATCGGTTGAAGGATGATCGCGACGATGACATGCATTGCATGGAAAAGGAAGATCTTACCGTCTTCTGCTCTAATGCATTCCAGATGCAAATACCTTATGATGCCAATACAAGCTGCTTTGGGCTATAAATAATGATTAATAATTAATAATAAGTAATAGCCTATGGATAAATTCTTTATTGAAGGTTGGCATGCCTAATATCTCGAGGCTAATTCATGCGAGCCATTTCGATACAATATTAACAACGGCTAGAACAGAGCTGGGAAATGCAGGCAGTCATTGGACAGAACAAAAATTTAAAACTATTGATTGAAATGAACAAATCATATCAGGCTGGAAGGGGAAATATGTTGCTCGATGGCGGAGAGAGAGCAGTTGCAAAAAGAGAATGATACTTTTGTTATGTAGATCTCGCCTTTAATGTTGAATTATAATTGATCACTATCATTTACGGATGGTTTGCAAAAGATGATGCGAATCAAGAGAGCGCCATTACTTGTGCAACTACAAATTCCACAAAATGTATTGAAAATTCTTGCGCTCATCTCCTCATAAGATGTTGCGTAACTTCTAATTAGGCTCGATTACGCCCTCTTTGCTACAGCAGCAGATATCGTTGCAAATAAGTTAATATACAGTGAAATTCAGGCCCAGTTCCCCTCCTCCCAGATATTTCAATTACAGGAAGAGAGATTGATTTTTCATTGATCTTTGTTCAGTTCCATTTCCCAGCCAATCTCGAGTCATAACTGTACATTAGAGTGTTACAATCGTTTCTATTCAACGACTCGGCCGCTCTTTTAGATGTGTAGTCTAATGTTCGTAAGGTCGTGTTTTGTTCCACCACAGGACATTATGCACCGAATTCATCTCATTAATCTTTTAATAGTACTTATTCGTAGTGGCAACGGAATTGTCCCGTTTTATTAATTCAACACTAGAAGTCTATTAAATTGATATCCTTTTGACATGTTTGTCAACCTCGAGAGAGTCCCATTTATCTGGAATCGTGCAGCTTCTCTCATGGCACCCTCTTCTGCTGGGAGCCGTTGAGTTTAAAGATTTCTGGAGAAAACACCTCGGGCCCTTCCTTTTCACCTCCAACTTCGTAATGATTTATCATGGGATGATTTATCTATGACAAATTTCAGAGTTGATATATTTTCCTGTGAGTCGAGTGCATGGCATATTTCCGCAAAATGTTTAGCACTCACATAGAGGAATGCATCGCAGTTTGATGGTTGTCAGCCGAGTTTCAAAATGTAAGAAGATTTCGTAAGAGCACCAATCTACACCATAGTTGAGATTAGTTTGAAAGGTCTTCTCTGGGAGAGAAATGATTACGCCAGAGAGCTATCAATATAATTTAAAGGCTTCTGAAGCAATTTCTGTACTGCTAATAAATCCCAGTGTACATACACCGTAGTTGCTATATTGCCGGTAAATGGCCATGCGATTTGTGACTTGATTACATTAGCCACTCATTCCAGGGCAGAGTAGCTGGCTGCCTTGAGATAACCCTGTTAATTAAGAAAATCTACAGTCATCCGATCTTGTCGGGATTTCTCAGTCTCATGATAGCTACTAGTATAGCATGGGCCGATCAACTTTCTACAAAATGAACTTTATTTGCTCAAACGATTTATCTAGGCAATTGACTGGGCCGGCGTTTAAAGCAGATTTGCGTTAAAGATTCATCAGCCTGTCCTGGGCTTGACTATCGAAAATTTCGATTCAAGTCATTTGAAAGCGACCTGCTCAACGTGTGATAACGTTTAGTCGATAACGACGCCTAACGCAACGAAATCCCTTCTAATGCAGTGTGAGATGTGAATATTAGGGATTTGATGATTATCTCTTCAAATTCCGCAACTGAGATTTGATTAGTGGGAAGATTTCAATTCCGTACAAAGCACCTGCCTCCAGACTACAGTTATCCAAACATTTGCGCAGGGGCTTGACACTTAGGATAAACATGTTCGGCGTCCGAACTGAAAGAGTGCACGATGATAAGGAAACAGATTTTCCGCTTAGTAGCGCTTAGTAGCGCACTCGAATTCAGGCATATCAGAAATTGGGGACAGAGTTCCTAGTTCGCTTTAGCTCAGTTGTTACTGTTGCTATTATCCATTATTATTATTGGTATTTTAAATGTTGGTATTTTCAATATTGGTATTTTCAATATTGGTATTTTTAATATTGGTATTATTGATATTGATATTATTTCATCAGCAGTATCTGTAATTAGGCCAGCCGAACAGAAATTACCTATGATTAAAGAAATTTGTTTTTGTATGTTTAGTTTACAGCATTTATATGAAAATGAAGATTAATTATCATGATTATCATAATTATCATCAAATGAATTATCATCATCTTTATTAAGTCTGGAAAGTATATGCCCCAAAAACACACGACACAATCCACCGACACAAAAGTTCGTTTCATTAATGCTTCTATGGGTGCTTTTGGAGTCTTGGAAAGCTATTACGATTCTTTAGGGTCTATTGCTTACTGTGCTAAATGATCTCAACATCCATACAATAATATGTAAGGAATCACCTAATTTGGAAAATCTTGAGTTTTTCTTTACGATGCAGATATTACATATTATTCCGGCGGAACAAGGACTGAACAGACCCTGCTTCGCTGTACTTCTAAGCCATTTTTGGATTTAATTCAGCATTACTCTCCTTTCTTTTTGTCCCTTTTTTGGCTTGAGTAATCATTAGTATTCTTTGAACACTAGAAGAAGCCAGTTGCCCACTGACTGTTAGATGTGCTTTTGTATTTTAAATACACAGTGCATGAAAGGTGCTACAAAATTCCTTACTCCTCTTACTGTTATTATCAGAAATATTTAAAGGTGGCAGCCGTCCATTTATTGGAGATGAATTCCCGTTGCCTTAACATTTAGTGTTTTTATGAACGATTACTGATTCCAATCTAAGGTCCCTTTACTATGTACTTGCACGCTTCAGTCACTGCCCTGAGGCACCACCCTAAAAAGGCAAGTGTGTGCCTTTCAGCCCTCTAGAAAAATCAGATTTTTAAAAATGAAGTACCATAGGATAACTTAGACGTTCACAGAAGGACTTAGGTGTAGCTAGGGTATGATCGCTGGGAACGGGGTTAGTATTGATGTAGGCATAGCCAAAGGATGGCGACTGTGTTGCGGGGATACGTGGGCTATCAAGTCATGTAAAGTAGCATACGCATATATATATAAATATATATATATATATATATATATATATATATATATATATAAATAGGGGACAATGCAGAGACGTTGGTGTCCCTGGAGATCAGCCGCCAAAAGTGATCTCGACTCATTTTTGTCGACTCGTAACCGATTCTGCAACTACTTTCCCTCAAAGTACATTTGAGGGAAAGACTCGATGAATAATATAAAAATATATTTATATATATGTATATATGTATACAGATATGTATAAGATTGGTTTTCATCTTACAATTTATATATTTATATAAATTATAAGATGAAAACCAATCTTCTATGAATTTGTAACCAGTTGTTGCATTGGGAGTGTGGCCATTGTCCAACCAGTACCTCTCATGGCACCTAAGTGTGAATAGCCCCGCCTCGCTATCATCTCCTAGCCCTCCTGCCAGATTTGACTTGTTTCTTGGATTCGAACAGTTGTCACGGGATCTGGTAGCTGATTTGATTTTGAGAAACTAGCTGTTTCGGGTGATGCTACTCGTTTCACCTCCATAGCAGTGTTGTTTTGCAAGCCTCGCTCCTCTCCTTATTACTTTCATAATCAAGCCGTGTACAAATATAAGAGTTCTGGACGGAAACACACGTTTCCTTGATAGGGTATTACAACCATTAAACAGGAGATAACTAGGAGGGTAAGACTTAGTTAGATTATCCTGGCAAATCGCATTTCTAATTTCAGCGTATATGGGATTATGGTCTTGTCTTGTACGCTCATTAGATAAAAATTCAGTTGCTGACTTATCCATCTTATTAATACTACTATGTCTGCAAATGATCCAGCGCTCCCGCCTGGAGGTAAGCTTGTTCTACATAACTAGCAAGACGATGGAATTAATCAGGCTGATAGATTTTTCGTGTATCTCTTGATGCCCAGTAATTTTGTCGTCAAATGGGTAATGGTGTGCATTAATTTCTAAGTAGGCGCTTTGGTTTCCTCCGTATTCTAATCCACTTTCACGCTCTTCCATGTAATATAACATGTCACATGTGAGAGCCAGCGCTCTGCAGTCACCATTGCGTTGGCACCCGGTAAGAAAGTTGCAGTCCATGTGCCATACAAGAGATCGGTACCAGTCAGTCATCGCGAAATCAACGAGTTGTACAGAGCTTATCCACAGTATTTTGCATTCTTCTGTCAGTTTTGCATCCGGCCTTGGAATGACAAATCTAGACGAATATCCCGTAACATTATGCAGCCTGAAATCATTTACAGAATGTAGATACCAATTTTTTCCTCCGGCATCATTTCTTCATAGATTTGAACCTTGTAAATTAAGCAATTGCTTCAACTTGCATTCAACTGTTGATTTTATTTAATGTTTCGCTTCAGTTATGCTTTTTTTAGCTGAAGGCCCCTCTGCGCTTGATGATGCGTTGCCCATTTACACGCAATTTAATATGTATAATTGAAAATTCTTTGAACAAAGTCATGAATAATTTCGCGTTTCAAAAATCTTCTCTGTTTGTATTTATTGCTAGAATGCAAAAGCTTGCATGTTGGCAATATTAGCAAATTTTCAGATGGTGTAAGTAGAGTGATGGTACTTAAGACTTTGGAGCCTGTACTGTCATCCGTGGAGGAGCAAACTGCGCAATGGTCAGAGAACATGATTACAATGAGGATGGTCCCTGGTTCTAGGCACCCTTGTGCTGATTTCTCTTCATCCTATTTCGTTCTAGCCAAGCAGTAAGCGGGTATCTGGCCTAACGCTGAGCATAAAGCTTGGCGAGGAAAGAAATTGGTTGCACGTAACTTGGAACGCAGTGGCTCAGGATGTTGCCTCTGAACCAAGGTGCTCCACAAGGCTCGTTTAAATTGGGTGCCTCGAGGGAGGGAATACCTTAAATGCCTCGAGGGAGCGATGCCTTGCCTCATACTGATCCTAACACTAAACAAAGCCGGTCAAAGTGACAGATGGTAACGTAGTACAGTTGTAAAGTATCGAATAAGGATCAAATTTTTAATTTGCATTTATTCCTGTCTGGTAATACAGCTCTTGGTCTGGCTAACAATGCAGGGGCTGTATGTTAGAATCCTCATTGTTGATGACGTCACCCGACGATCATTGAATATGTTGCTGCTGCTGTCGGCGCTTCAGTTGAAGGCAACGGTGAAAGGCCAACCATCATGTTCGCATTCTCATTGCAACTACAATACAAACTTTATCGCATACTCCATTATGACCGTAGCAGAAGCCAGAGACAAGGCTCTGAGCATTTTCTGGGGAAGTGGATTTTGTGAGATGGCTTCCCATTGCCATCCTCACCAATGACGCTTTTATTGTGACAGGTGCAGGATTCGAACCCAAAAGCCCTGCGTATTGAGTCTGCACGCTTAACCAATACACCATGGCAGCACCATGGTAAATGAGGAAAGCAATAAGAAACCAATTCATAGAGATCTATTTTGCTGCTAGAATCTCGGGACCCTGCCTCTGGTTTCTGCTACGCTCGGAATCAAGTACGCAGACAGCCTTTTTACGTTGAGCGGCTATATCAAATGTTGACAGCACTAATCTACGAAGCAGCCTGTTTAAAATAGCAGCCACGCATCGCATCATTTAAGGCCTGAAGCATGAAACCATGCACATTTCGAAGTTGATTATCCCGTTATTATAGGTCGTTAGAGTAAAGCTCTGTGTTGATCAGGTGAGTCACTGTGAATGATCTTCGGTTACATATAGCTTAATATACAAGGTTCTCCAGCGCTAACCGGCTGAGTGCAGTGTGGGTAAATGGATCAAGCTTGATGTATGCTGGCCTATGGGTGCCGGCCAATACCTCGTTAAGTTCTATTTGAGCACGGGAGGATACTGTATACCAACATCCGGCTTGGTGGAAAAACATATTACAAGAAGCTAGACAATAAGAGCCATTCATTCTTTCGTGGGCGTAGACGAGTAGGTACCAATGAGATGAAGTGTTTGGGCCTAAAAGTAGGCTATAAAGCTTGATCAAATAGCTCCATGGAAAAGGGCTTCGCAAAGATTCTTAAAGGGTAACTGCAGTTGCATGTCTTCACCTCCTCTAAGATTCTTGGGGACTTTTGAGAAGGCAGAATTTCTCTTCCATAGACATAAAAACGACTTTCTTAGCTGCTTGAACCCAGAGTCAAAATCTTACGTCATAGGTGATAATGTCTTCCTAGCATCTTTTTCTCTCGCTTCTCTCTAAATGGATTCTCCGCTTAACTAGCTGATATAGTTTCAGCGCCAACCGAATTTGTTCAATCAGTGTCTAAAAGCCAATGACTGGAGTGGGACAGTTACCTCTCATCGTGGGTTCCTAACGTTCACGTGGTGTATTACAACGTCGTAGTGTCGTCTAACAAGCAACAGAATAACAAGATGTAGGCACAAATGATCGATTCTCATCGAGCATCTGCTTAGACCCTTTGTTGGAAGAAGCCAATTCGTGGCATCCATCCATTGATTTGCAGGTAGTGCCTGCTATCTACATGGTACATGAGAAACAGGGCTTGTGCCATACTTCTGAAGGAGGTTGGCTCGAACCCAAATAACATCTCATAAATTTTTCCATTATCTTTCCATCCTCACCAAAAATCTTTTAGCTATCAAATTTTTGAAGTACAAAACCAATTATCTCTTGAAATGAAGACTGAAACCTCTATTGTGAGATTCAAGAACAGATATAGCGACTTTGGTTTAATGAAACTATCAACATACTGTATGAAAACAATTATTGAAAATGATATTCTATACTATTCGTTAGACAGGTCTTTGATTTATAAAAGTCATGAAAGTTGCCTGTATGCAAATTGATACATCATTACCATTATTACTGTATCCTCGTAAAGTTCTTCATTATCGTCAGCCAAAACTTCACAATCTTTCTTGCTACGTACATTCATTGCTTTATAAGTCGATCCCTTTATAGTTGGCTTCTTTTATTCATTATAAATTAATTTCTACCGTCATTTTAATCACCAAAATCCTCTGTTGTATCGTCACCTTTTTCATCGCTATTTTCATAATCCTCCTCTTCTTTCGTCATCACATTCTTGTTTTCTACATTTATGACCTAAGGTAATAACATATTATTTCTCCTTTGCTGAAGGCCCGGGTTCGTCTCCCGCTCTGTGCTTTTCAAGATGCCCTCTACCCGACTTCCCAGCAGTACCATGCGTCGCTGGCGTCAAGCTGAGGATTAAGTACGGTGAGGAAACGAACGTACAACCCTACCTCACGATACCGCTTCTCGGGAAATTATCTCTCTAACAAGGTGCTCCTAAGCCCTCGTATCGATTTTGGCAATCAGCTTTTCTAAATCAGTTTCTTCTCTTTCTTCGAGGTGTCAGGATACCTCTGGTAAGATTCTTGCGTATTGATCCTATGGTCAGTGGTTCGAGTCGAACCTCAGCTAAACTTTCACTCAGACTGAGGAGGGTCGTCAGCTCCCTGGAATTTCAGGCGTATGAATCACAAGGTGCGGTCATATCAAGAGAAAGGACCTGGACATTGCTCGTTCAAATGTGTGCCTTTGACATCTATGTAGAGTTACAAGTAGAAAAAACAGACGAAAAAGCTTCTACAAGCATTTCCTACAAAGTGGGGTCGCCAGTGTGAACTGTCAAGCATCGTCAATGTTTTTCTCTTCCAGCCTGCTTTGTGCAAGACGTGTCCCGTTTTGATTCCTACAACAGTCAGGTCCTCGTTCTCGCAATCTTCCAACCTCCTATTCAGTCTTTCCTCCTTTCTCTGGCCCGCTTCTAGTATGCTTTGCTTTGAACTTGGATACTTCGAATCACGTCACAGTAAAGTCAATTTATGCGCCCAGAATGTCTTTAATCATTTAGGCGTAGCGTTTAGACGGCGCGACAGGCTTCTGTGGTTTATACAGTCATATCAAACAGGGCAACGACATATTCAAGGCGTTGGTATTGGTGTGGGTGCCCATGGTAATTGGCGGCGGATTATAATGGGGTACTTAATGCGAATCACAATGGAAACACAAATGTCTCGAAATTAGGTATGATACGCGATGTTAATGTTAACGGCTTGCTCAATCGCAGGTGATGTAAATCATCTTGCACATGTTGCGTAGATGTGGAATTCGCTATCCATCATTATTTCATCGCACGTTGCCTCCGGCATCAGGAATAATGTCTTAGCTTATCGACTATGCTTCAACAAACTCCAAAGACCGCGTGCAGTTATATTCTCACAGGAACAGTGCTCGGGGTAGTTGGAAAGATAAGGAGGCAGTAGAAGCTTTTGGAGGGCCTAATCTTTTTAATGCGAAGGACATCAACCATTTGAAGAGGCATGGCTAAAGGCGGTGGATCTGGAAGAATGGAGGAGAACTCGCGAAAGAAGGCAACATAGGACGAGGCTCCAGATCCTGTAATTGTTCACTGCGAACGTATATTTTCCTGATATCAACCATTTTCTGGGAGCAGTTGGCATATTGAATTGACCACATGCCTACGGTGGAAATTTTTCAAAATTCGCAGCAAGCTACTTCCCCTTTTCTTGATTCCCTCTCTCTATCCAACTAACTGATAATGTACACCTGGTTCCAAGTTGGGGATTGCGAGGACAGGACACTACCTGACAATCAAGATTTTCAGAAGAGTGCGTTTCTCCTAGTGCGTTTCCTGCGCTTTCAATAAATATTGGACTCAATTCTGAGTGAAACTCCTGGTACAAACATTTCTCCCATCACATTTTGTTAGCAGTATCATTTATCTGCTTGCAAGGTCCCCTCTCATATCTTCTTCCCATCTGCACAACCCCTTCTTCAATTTTTATAGGGTCAAAGCATCTTCAAATCAAAAGTTTGCGAAATCTTTTGCCCTCAAATAATGGGCGAATGTGACCAGAAAAATTCTTTTGCATTTAATCTCCACAAAACCCACTAAATGCATGGTATGTTTTGTGTTAAATTAATAGTCAGATTTGAGTATCTTGCGACCAGTAGTGCATCATTAAAGCCAAATATAATCTCTCATTCATTCGTTTTGAATACTTCCTTGTCTAGACCATCAAAGTAGCAGAATATCATATTCTGAAAACCGCTCCTTTTGCGATACTGAGTGTCTCTTACCAGTCACTACTTGTCTGCGGCAACATGACCGCAAATGTACAGCCAGGACACTTTTCTGTGAATCGCAGAGATCTCTTTCAAGTGACTCTAGAGATGATTTGCACATTGCCTGGCAGAAAAACTAGTCACAGCTGTTGGGATGCAAGATGTCACAGATGCCCTCTGGTCTTGTGGGACTGGACTGGCAACAGAAGTGCAATGTCCAAATACAGACATTGCTATCCCTCTCTTGTGTCTCGTCACATGTTTCCTTGTTAGCTGTCATATAGATCTGTGATGCTGGATTGGGCAAGTTGAATTAGTTGATAGAGAAAGAGATACAAAGCTCCCTTTATCGTTTTATGAACACATAATGTCATCAGTATCATAATCATTACCATTATCATTATTATTTTTACCTATAGTATTGCTAATGTTATCATTATTATATTCTCTTCACTATAAATACCGATAATTAGGCCAACCGAATACAAATGACCTGTTATTAGAGAGATCTGCATTTGCATGTTTAGTTTATATATCAAAATTAAGCTTTGTTAAAAAAGTTATAACTGGAGACAATTACGGTCCGATTCTCTGCTTAAGACCAATAAAAAACTGCATTTACGTTGTAGATCTAACAGTCGGTTTTGAAACGAACCTTATCGCTATTTCGAACAAACAAGTAAACCAGTAACTTCTCTAAACAGCCTCAAAGTATCCACCAGCGTTTTGGGCATCTTCAGGAATTCCTGAAACACTCTTGCTTACATTTGCGATTCCCCTTTCATTGATCGACATGGCCGAGTTGTTACCGCCAAATTTTCTCTAGCTATTCGTACCACCTAGTACATCATTTGCTTCAGAAACAAAACTTGAAGCAATCCAGACTTTCTTACCTATTAGACCCGTCCCTTTGTACGGATTCAATCATTTATCAATGTCTAAGACTCATCTTGGAAACCCTACGCCAGGCTAGCCAATTTCACCTACCTATGTATTCGAAAGGTTTGCGATTGCAGTTCAAATTGAAATTGAATGCAAGGTTTCCATAATCATAAATATATTTGCCCCATTATTCCAACTTTATGTGTCATCAATTGTAATGTTGCTTTAGACCAGAGAAGATACACATTGAAGCATGATGGTATTCTATCTACCCTCGGCCAGCATCTTAAGACGTCAGTCAAGAGGGGTTTCAAAACAATCATTAATCTCCTGTATGCGTATTCATTAACTAAGACCTGCTATAGATGAGAAGCGAAGGATCTGTTATTTAATTAACAGTATGCTTTGAAAGAAACACACAAAAGCCAGAGATTCAAAGCAAGCTAGCTATTAATATTTCCAGTCTGGCATCACGAACGAGCTGAATTTGTTTCGGCTCTGCTGCCTTTAAGTGACAATCCTAGATTCTCTAACAAATAACGTGAAAGCTCTCGGTGCAAAAAGATAAATGAAAGACAACAACCAGTTCCTACCCAAAACTTCTGAGGTCGTTATAACAGCTTCATGTTATATCTTTAACGGAAGAAACAGAGCTGGACCAACCCAGAACTATTATGCTTTTACTGACTGCATTTATCTTGCTGCTAAATTCCAGTGCTAACTTTAATCTAACAATAGATGTGTAGTGGGAATATTCTTATTAACCGCGTTGTTGGTTTCTCTTATTGTAGTTCAAAGTTGCCAATGTTTTAATCGTCATCATGCCTTTCGCCATTATAGAGCTCTGTCTTCCTTCTATACATCACCACATTTTTATATCATAAACTTGATCTAATCTCTCTCTCCTCTTGACCTTTCTCTTTCTTCCTTCTTACTTTGTTGGGGCTTTGTATAGGCCACCATGGGCCTTTCCCCAACATAACCCACTAAAGAATGTCAACATCGATCCATAAGAGCTAGTAAATCGACCGTTGAGAATTGCGAGGGGGGACACATCCTCTCCAGTCCTCCCGTGGTGCCACTCCTCACGGTATCCATACATCTGATTATTTCTATCGACTTACATTGCCGATCTGATTAATAATGACACACCCGGAAATCCTTGGTCGTATGATTAAATGATGCTCTGTTCGAAATCAGCACATGCGGGCAAAATTAAATTGAATAGTTGAACCGATCCGAGGCTACTCTGCACCTTCTTAGCAAGTCTGTTGTCTTTTTGAAGCACCCAATCTAACGCTCCGCTAGCACTAAGCTCAAAAGTCTTTTTTAATTGCAATTTATATGCATTAATAAAAAAATTTGAGGGGATTATTCGGATGAATAATGAAACACCACTTGATAGTTTTTTTATAGACGAAACGCTCAAAAATAGTCACCGAATTTCAGGCTTTGTAATTGTGCGCGTACAATGTTGATGTTGCCTTTTAAAGAGTGTTCAGTTGTGTAGCTTAAATCCGTATCTTGCAAGTTAGATATGGTTCTTGCACAGCATAATTGATCCAAGCTTAGCAGAAACCAGAGACAGGGCTCCAAGATTTTCCGGAATAAACTTCTACATATGTATTGGTCTCCCGTTGCCTTCCTCGTCAGTGGCTTTTTGATTCAGCAGAAACCAGAGACAGGGCCCTGAGTTTTCCTTGGAGAGTTGACTTTATGAGGTGGTTTTCCGTTGCCTTCCTCGTCGATAATGTCTTCATTGTGACATGTGGAGGATTTGAACCCACAACTCTTGCGTTATGAGTTGGCACGCTTGACCACTACAGTACAGTTCCACTTTTGATGTGGCTGCTCATTGCCAAGATAAGCTGGCAAATGTTACCATAATTATGGCCCACTGCACTCGATCTTGGGGGTCAAAGCCAACTGTGTTTGCTTTCTTTATAGACCCAGTCCTATAAAGCTTAAACTTCTACGATATCTTAGTCTTCATACTATTCATGTCCGGCTTTGTTTTAATGGATCTAATCTACGCAACAACCTACAATGAAATATCATTGGGCCAAATCCATGCGAGATGGCCCCGGTGCAAGAATTGGATTTCCAGCGGAAAAAAGCAAACATCCGCAGAATATCCTTCATCATTCTGTCCTCACAGGATTCCAGGGTTAACGACCAGTTGCGAGAAAGGTTGCCTGAAGATTCCACTCTATCCTTGCGGGTAAGACTAGGGCTATTTTGGAAAGGTATCAATTTCGCTCCGTGCGACTTTTACCGTTCGTTGCGTGGAAAACTTGCCACATAGCCAAAGCCATGTGTCCTCTGGGTTCCGGCTTCGAATCATCTCAAGATCTGGTAAATCCACAGTAGACAAAGAATATCATGCGTGACTTCAGGTTGTAAATGAATACTGTGAAAAACTCATGCATTCATCAAATCGTTGGAAACCTCTTTCCGTCAAAGAGTAAGTCGTGTTGCATGTGCCTCTCTCCCCCTACCTCTCTTGCATTGTACATCGATCAACTGAAGATCCTACCAGTACAGCCATTCATTCATTCATCCATTCATTCATTATCATTATCAGGCCTTCCATCTCTGTATTCATTCATCCGTTTGTCTGCTTAATCATCTCTTCGGCTATATGGCGATGAAGATGAATTTTATCGTGATCTTTAAATGGCATTGATCTTCAAGTCTGGGGCTTTGATTATGAACACGGCTCACATGAGGTTTCTCTCATTGTGACGTTATTCAATCGAGATAAGAACCATCTTTGGAACAATGTTGGAAACCGCGTATAAGTGCATATCCAAGATGTATCATATTGAGCTGCAGAATATCATGTAGAAGAATGATGATTGGCAATGCCAACGATGGCGATGGTTGACTATGATGATGATGCTGATAATAGTAATAATAAGTATTGATACCGATTACGATGATGATCATTGATGGCGATGATTTATGATAATGACCCTGAATGATTAAGATAATGATGATAATAATAGTAGTGATGATGATTGATTATGATGATAATGATGGATTTGCTAGGATGATGATGGTTATAATGATAGTGATGATGGTTATGATGATTATGATGAAAATAATTATGATTATGATGATTGGTTGATTATGATAATGTTTACTGTATTATAATGATAGTGATGATGACGGTGATGATGATGATGATGATGATGATGGTGATGACGATGATAATGACCATGATGGCGATCGATGATGATGATGATGATGCATTCAATGAAAGCAATGCATTTCCATTCTCAAGCAACTAACGTGTCTTTATGGATTTCGGCTGCTTTGAACCTGAATATGAACGTCTGCTTGACTCTCTATTTATTGCCCGTATGCAAAGACGACTGGATAATTCAAGTATGTCAATTTTGCAATTTATCTGTAATTAAAACGTTGCACTTTTAATCTCTCTATGATATCAACAGGATCTAAATTCGATCAATCAGCCTGTCTAGACTTTAATAAGTCCAGGAGTTTTGGGAAAATTATGGGAAGAGCATATGTAAACAAATCAGCATATTTGACGTATGTCTCCACCGCGCGATCTCTTCCTGTTGCGACGGGCTAACTATCGGAGGCAAAAAGTCAAATTTATGGAATCGAATCTCTTAAACGCTAAAATAATCCCATTTTCAAGTAGCCGTATTGTATCAATACGTTTAAGGCCAACTAAACCATGACAACGCCCTTACGTAAAGGGATCCGCATTCGAGTCAGGTACATAAAACTCTTGTAGTGACACATCAGATGGAAACACAGGCTATGGATGAACTTCAGGACGTAAGGACTTGAAGAGTCCTTTATCCATATTGATTGAAGTCTTGATAAAAACTCAACGGACTGTGTTCCATCTGCGTGTCATCTTCATATCGAGTGTAGCCGAAAATAGGGCCAAGGCCGTGGAGTTTTTTCTAGCGGAGGGATGGATTTGATGAGAAGGTTGCTTGAGTCATTTGACTGTCTTCAAGATGATCCTCATTTCAAACTAAACTTTTGCTAATTTCCGTCACTTTACGATTCAACTAAACTGAACATAGTCTTTGCTTGAACGTCATACAAGTTCGGCATGGACTTACTTGTTCCCTTGTAATCTTATGTTTATACCTTATCCTCATTGCACATTTAGGCATGGGAACTACGAGGTACAATAGCATTGAGAAAAAAGGCCTGGTCACTGCTCCATAAGCATGTCTTCATTATGTCCTAAATCTGCCTTGGGAAGCATAAAGTTTTTTCATAAGGTTTTTTCATTTTGGTGAGTTATGTTGGGGAAATGCCATTGTAGCCTATACAAAGCCCCAACATTGAACGAAAGAGGAACATGAAAGGCTAAGAGGAGAGGAAGATAAGATCAAGTGTATTTATCTGAAGTTTGAAAAAGCGCAAGTTGCAGGATTTGGGAAAAGAAGAAGGCAAGACGTTCCATAAAAAAAAAAAGTGTTGTCACATGTGGAGGACTGGTCTGGATTGAAAGCTTCTCACTATGTGGCAATCATTTTTAAGAACCGACTGGCACTGCTCTATGGCCATAATTTCTTAGCTTGTCACAAGAAACCCGAGAAATGCACGCACCGCCCTATTTTCACAAATTCTCCATCATTTTTCAGTATTGCTATCTTAAAGTTCGACTAACGTGACAAGGACAGATTATACTGTTCTTCTGAGGCGTGTCAGAACCATTAGAAGCTGAAACCATTCATATCATTTCCGAACTTCACTGCCTACTTCACGAACTATATCTCACAAATCATCATTCATCCCTAGAACATACCAATTATGGAACGTCTTGCCTTCTTCTTGCTTTCCTGAATCTTACAACTTGCCATCTTTCAAATCTAAGATCAATAAACTTGATCTGATTTCTCTCTCCTCTTAGCCTTTCGCTTTCTTCTTTCTTCATCTTTTAGGTCTTTCTATATGGCCATCATGGCCTTCCCCAGAATATCTCACTAAAAAAATACGACTGCACCCAGATGCACTACCGATAGATGTAAAAAGAGCTCAAGGAAGACTATAAACGAACTGGAAGCAAACGAAAAATCAGGATCTAAATAGCACCGAAATCAAGCTCAATCTTTCAAAGCAACCAAGCATAAAATGACTTGTTGGAGCTGAGACATTATAGGAAAAACTGGCGAAGCATTGTGAAGTGCTTGGTGAAGCACTAGCTGCGTGTGACGTAAGAGTTACACCTTTGATACATAACTATTGCTGTTTGTGGAACTTGTCTGCTTGAATATCCGTAGTTTAGACATAGGATCATATTGAAATAAGATCTGTTGATGCCGTAGGCATAGATGCTGGTGCAAGTGATTCCACAAATAGAAGCATGAATGTGGCTGGAATCCCGTTGGTA